>JAYKKI010000052.1:10207500-10482500 GCA_039881145.1 Druceiella hillmani | reverse complement strand
TCGCACTATGAAGTCTATGTTAGTCATCTCGACTTATGACAAATGACGTAATTTCACATCAAACGAGTTACGGAACCCTCGATGCGTGAACCAGACTCGCACTTGGTCTGTTTAAATGAGATGAAATATAAAAGAAAACAGTATAAAAGAAAATATATAAGATAGTCAATGTCCCGCATTTTACAAGGTCAAATAAAGGCCTTTGATCAAGACAAGGATAAATCATATTTAGGTACCGAGGGCTATAAATATAAGATAGAAAATTGAATTAGTGGCAATAGGTAATATAATAGGTAGATATTATTATCATATGAAAAGAAAGTCGGTCAAACTAGAGCAATCGCGATTAGATAATTAAGTAAGGTAAATATGATGTCTATACTTTTTTAAATTTAACAATCAAAAATTAAATTTGATAAATGAAAGCTTTTATCCAAGATACAAAGAGTTAACACCTAACATGTCTCTGAGAATAAATGCAAAGAGTTGACACCTAACATGTCTCACAGAAAAGATGCAAGGAGTTGAGATGGGATGCAAAGAGTTGACACCTAACATGTTTCTGAGAATAGATGCAAAGAGTTGAGATGGGATACAAAGAGTTAAGATGGGATACAAAGAGTTGAGATAGGATGCAAAGAGTTGAGATGGGATGCAGAGACTTGACACCTAACATGTCTCGGAGAATAAATGCAAAGAGTTGACACCTAACATGTCTCACAGAACAGATGCAAGGAGTTGAGATGGGATGCAAAGAGTTGACGGCTAACATGTCTCTCAGAATAGATGCAAAGAATTGAAATGGGATGCGAAGATTTGATATCTAACGTGTCTCTGAGAATAGATGCAAAGAGTTGAGATGGGATGCAAAGAGTTGACACCTAACATGTCCCTGAGAATAGATGCGAAGAGTTGAGATGGGATGCAAAGAGTTGACACCTAACATGTCCCTGAGAATAGATGCAAAGAGCTGAGATGGGATGCAAAGGGTTGACGCCTAACATGTCTCGGAGAATAGATGTAAAGAATTAAGATGAGCTGCAAGAGTTGACACAACAGGTCTCGAAAAAAGTAAGTAGGAGTAAAATTAATAGTTAAGAAATAAAAGAATACGCTTTACTTATTGAAATAGGTCAAAGAACCTAAAATCGATAGGTTTATTGTTAGTCATAGAGAAGTGACCATATCCCTTTAAGTAACCATATTAATATTGCTTTACCACGGTCACACGTGTGTAATAAATTTGTACACATAATATGTGAAAACTTTGCATTCAAAATATTACAAATATTAGGCCTCCCAGTCATATTTAAGAAATGAATATGTAACATTATGTGCATACTCATTTGTGAACCAATATGTATATACGCTTAAGACTTTTTCGCTAATGTCACTCTCGCCTGCGAGTTTGTGAACCATGGACGGCGCAGATGATTTTATTAGTGCAGTTGGGTTATTTTACCAACGTTCGTTTAGTTACATATATATGCTGGTTAAAGAAGACACCGTGCCGTAAAGAAGAAGACGCATATAAATGAGCAGATTATGCAATAAAAGAACTAGGTAATCTACTTATGGCCATCTTTTATTACATGTACTTATTCCGTATGTATGCTAATGTTTTTAGTATTTAGAAATCATGATATCAGTCTGTTTACTTACTACCAGCCTATCTCTAGCGACCGAATTGAGACGTGCGTATCGTTTGTAATCGCACGCGCAACTGACACCAGCAATGTGTAGTTAGGAAACTATACGAATGTTCATTATTCGAGCGCTTTGATATGTGCAAAAAAACCGACACAACTCGGCATATTACAAATGTAGTCAAAACTTTGCAAATGACTATGAATATATTGTCATATACTTGTGGATTTGCACATTTGTGCGTATGTGAATGACCGGCTTTAGAATTGCATAAGCACGTAAAGTTTCAATTCGGTAGAACAATTAGAAGCGGAAAACAAGATATGTAAAATTTGTTCACGTATATATATGTGGAGATATTAAAAGAGTGTCAAAAAGATAAAGTCATTTCATTTGAAAATATAGCAAGAACACTTTTGGACGCGTCTGCCTCCAATATTTATGAACTTGGATCGATCTATATACAGCTAGAAATTGTCCGAGGTTATTACAACATGCGTAATACGGCCAAAAAGAGCAATTACCTACGACGAGATTTGCCACGAGGCGTTCTTGAACCAGAGTCTGCGTCGATCGTCGGATCTACTAGGTGTAAACCTAAGGTCGCTTATCAGTATTCGTTTTCTGCTTCGTCTAATTCAGGCATACACAAAAGCAGACCGTAGGCCAGTTCCTTATTTCATAAGAAATTGCGACACAATACGTAGAATAGAAGTAAATGGAATTTACATTACTCAAAGTAAAATATATTTGAAACTTGGTTCGTTAATTAGTAAAAAAATTTTCAATATATCAAAGATAAGTTTTAATTATTATAATTATTAATAGTTCAAGCTTATTGTTATTGCATTTATGATATAGAAAGTATCATGCTTATAAATTACGATGATTTTATCACCATGACACATTGTTAATTTAAATAATATTCAGAAAAATCTGGTTTAGAAGTTACACCAGACAGATACTAAGTGTGAAGTTTATTGAAAGATTGCCTGTAATTTCTAAATTATTTTTTAAATTTTTATTCAACAGAATTCATTTCTACAATAGTAAATGATGGAGAATATTTAATAATTTGGCGAATTCTGTGGTACTTACATAGGCACCTTATAGAAAAACCGGCGAAGTGTGTGTCAGACCGCACATAAATTATAGTTCTATTAAATATATTAATCATTTAATTAAATTTCAAACTACTAATATTTCATAAATTCTTAAGTCATGCTTTCACGTGTCAATAAATATCTGTGTCTTTGTTAACTAATGAAATTGGATTACTCGAAATAATTTCATATGAAAGTAAACATCAAAAGTCATTTTCGGGATTTTTTCAGATTTTTATATAGTTTTGTGTGGAAATGAAAGGGGGCAAATATATTGCAAATGACTTTTAAGCTTAATAAACAGGGCTAAAATGAAAGGCGATAAATGATACTTCTTAGTAAGTGGAAAAAGGAGAAAGAATTTCAAGCTCGTGCAACTCAGTAGGTAAACGTGACAGAAGTGAAGCTTTTTTGTTGATCTAAACTTCGATTTGTACATATGTATATGTAGTAAGGGGTATAACAGCAGAAGAGGTGAACAAAAATTCGTTTGAGAGGATTTGAATACTATAATTTCAGAAAAATTAATAAAATGTCACTACAAATCAACATACACACCTAATAAAATCTTCATATAAGTTTGCGCAGACAATTGCTAATTAAAAAAAAAATAGCCGCCATGCCACTACCAGAATACGGCTAAATGCGATTGACGGAAGTCGGGATCTATTGCTTCTGTTTTAAATTGTATTTATAACTTTATATGCGCGTTCATTGCGGATTTATAAATAAATTAAGAACATATATTGTTAATCTTGTAATGGATAAACTACATGCAAAATTAGTAATAAATCAATCATAAATATATAATTAAATTGACAATATTTTGAGTTTATTTTTGACACATATAACGTACAAAACAGCTGATGGCAGTAGTGAGCGCCATTTTTATTTGTTTTCGCTCATACGTTCACTTCATATATTATTATATCGCGTTCATCTATATCTCTCGGTTGTTAGCTAAGTACCTATTTTTCGTCATTCTTGAAGTAGATTCGTTACATTCTTAAGTTACAACTAAACGTTGCATAAAAACGTTACACAAAATTCGAACCTGACATTTTACTTTCATCGCACCCAAAGAAGTTTCATTTCAAAAAGTTCAAATAAGATTGCTATATCTTTTTCTGAAGTATATACTTGCAAAATTCACATAAGTTATGCACAATTAAATGAAACTACGAGATGTAGTATTATTTCTACTTCTTTATTTCCAAAAGGAGTAGAAATAATACTACATCACGTAGTTTCATTTAATTGTGAATATTGAATTTCTGCAAAATTAACGCCTAATATATTCAATATAAGTTATGCATGCAAGTCAAAATCTATAAAAACTACAAGAATGTGGACGACGCACACAGACACATAAACACACGGAAATAACGAAATTAGAATGATTTTAAAAGGCACATTTTTTAGTTTTAACATTTATTATATATTTGAATTAATTTTAAACTAATTTAGTGTTTTAAAAGAAAACCTCCTATTCAATCTCCACTAAAAATATAGTTAATGCAGATTTCTCACAAAACTTAAAAATTATTTAGTTAATTGTCTATTAAATAACTTTGAATTTTACTTAGTATGAGATATTTAAAGGCTTATGAAATGGCTGTCGAACTCATACTAAGTTAAGGTTCTATAGCAGTAGAAGTTTTGAAATATTACAATCATGATTATGGGAGAGTGATAGCTAAATAATTTTGGCTATTCTGAAGTTAAAGAAGAAGAATGAAATCCTACGGTATATACCGTAGGATTTGAATTTTACCCTTCCGACTATAATTAATTGCGCACCCATGGTTGTGTGCTTTATTATCAACTAGCGCGCTAGCCTTAAGTTTTGACAACAGAAATAATTATAACTCGGATAATTTTATATAGCTTTTTGGAAAGAAGTGATTTTTTTCTGAAAATGGTACCATTTTCTAAATTTAAAAAAAAATATTTATTATACAAATCTCATTAATTTGATACCATTTCGATTTAATTTAATATAATTCTCCCAAGACATTATTTGAATATTTCCCACACTGTGATAATTACTTGAAATTATATTTTTGTTCGCCAATATTTAATTATTTAAACTCTACTAAAGTTTTGTACACATTAAATCACTTAGAATATTTAAGGGGACACATTATCTTCGGTAAAATATTTATAACTATTAATTCTACACAACATTAATATTGCCTAACATATACTTCACAGGCGTAAACTTATATTTAAAATATTTGTAAGATCTAGGATAATTGCTGTAATTTTGCTTTAATATTCAATTCAGATTTTACTAACCTTAATTTCTTCACGATTTTCAGTACAGTAGTTTCGGAAAGAAGTGGATGAAGGTATATCCGGTTACCCGGTTCTCGCATATTTTTGAAATAAAAAACTACTTCAGGCGCATTGAGCGATTTTTAGTAGAGAACAATCTTACGGGTTCGCGTCATCGACATGCTAATGTTGATAGTATATCTGGTATTTGATATCTGCAATACATCATGCAATTAGTATTTAATAGAGGCTTAGGAGTTATCTCACTAACGTGGTAAAGCAGATTTTTAGTTGTTCGGTAAAATGAAATTAAAATTAAAAATTTTATAAAATCACTGTTACTTTATAGTTTTATGTTTTCACTTCTGTCTTCATATGTTTTTTTAAATAACTCTTTAATATTTTTGTAAATATTTTTGTATTTCTCATAAAAAACACTTTCAAATTAAAACCCATATGATACATAAAATTCAAAATAAGCTTAAATAATATGTTTACCCCTCCCCCTTTTAATTATTTGAATATTTTTAAAAAGTTAGCCACTGCATCGTGCGCGAGCTAATATAGTGTATTCTTCTTTTTTTCTTTAGTCATGTTCTACCACATATATGTAGGTCTTCTTCTTTCTATACCACTCCTCTCGATTTTGTACTTTTTCCAACCATTTCACACCAGCTGTTCTTTTGATGTCATTGAACCAACGCATATTTGGTCTTCCTTGTAGGCGCTTTCTGCCCTACAGTCTTCAACTCATGAGCACTTTAAACAACGAATCTTGCTTTCTGGTGACGTGGTCCGTCCATTGTCACTTAAGCTTTGCAACAAGTTTGATGACGTCCGCCACCCTAATGTTTTCTGTAAGCCACTCATTTCTAACACTTTGAATCTAGCTACATGCTAAACCCTTTCGGTGGCTTAGCGTGTAGTTAGATTCAAAGTGTATTACTATAACAAATTTCAAGTTTCCGTGTTGCATAGTGTCTGAGAAAATCAGCTGTGAGATACAGACTGAGAGATACGTGATTGCTCATTTTTAAATTTGAAATTCCAAACCCTAAAACTACATAAAAAATTATTAACTTATCCATACATTACATAAAGTTCATTTAAGGCATATATAATATTTGACTTAGGATGGGTTACCAAGTTGCCAAGCTTTGATGGAGGAAGAGAAGGGATAAAATCATTTGTAACCCTAAGACATTTGCTTAAACTTGATTTCTCAGAAATTTAAAGTGATTTGGGCCGACTAAAAATATATTTGTTCACCCCTGCCCCGTTGCCTTGGGCGTGATGTGATTATTTAGAGAACACGACTTAGGTTCGAGGGGTGGGCTTTGATGTTAATGAATATGTTAAGCTGGTTTTAACCATCACGACGACAACGTGCGTGCGAACTTCGCCAACAGGGAGGTTAGTTTGCGATCGCAAATTGTTTTCTCCCTGACGACGGAATTGTTACGTAGTTCAGGTAAGGTTTAATTTATTTAAATTTTCTAAAGCGATTTATCACTTGGTGTCGGTGCAAGTTCGTTTGTAATATTAAAGTCTAATTATTTTGGACTAAAAGGAGAGAAATGGAATATTCATTACATCGACCCGGTGTCTTATAGTTTTTTCCTTCCTAACAACGTATTTTTTATGTAGTTTAGGTAAAGTTTAATTTATTTAAATTTTCTAAAGCGATTTATCACTCGGTGTCGGTGCAAGTTCGCTTGTAATATTAAAGTCTAATTATTTTGGACTAAAAGGAGAGAAATTGAATATTCATTACATCGACCCAGTGTCGGTTATAGTTGTTTCCCTTCCTAATTACAGATTTTTTATGTAGTTTAGGCAAGGTTTAATTTATTAAAATTTTCTAAAGAAATTTATCACTCGGTGTCGGTGCAAGTTCGTTTGTAATATTGAAGTCCAATTATTTTGGACTAAAATGAGAGAAATGGAATATTCATTAAATCAACTCATTGTCTGTTATAGTTTTTTTCGTTTCTAATAATGGATTTTTTTATGTAGTTTAGGTAAGGTACAATTTATTTAAATTTTCTAAAGCGATTTATCACTTGGTGTCGGTGCAAATTTGTTTGTAATATTAAAGTCTAATTATTTTGGACTAAAAGGAGAGAAATGGAATATTCATTACATCGACCTAGTGTCGGTTATAGTTTTTTCCTTCCTAATAACGGATTTTTGTGTAGTTTAGGTAACGTTTAATTTATTTAAATTTTCTAAGGCGATTTAATACTTGGTGTCGTGGTGCGATGTTTTTGATTCATTTGTAATATTAAAGTCTTATTTTTCTGGATAAAAATTGGAGAAATGGAATACTCATTAAATTCACTCAGTGTATGTTATAGTTTGTTTTTCCCCCTAACGACGGATTTGTTATGAAGTTCAGGTAAAGTTTCATTTATTTAAAATTTTCTAAGGCGGTTTAGTACTTGGTGTCGGTGATGTGATGTTATTTGTTCGTTTGTAATATTAAAGTCTTATTTTTCTGGATTAAAATTGGAGAAATGGAATATTCACTAAATCGGCCCAGGGTCTGTTACAGCTTTTTTCCTCCCTAATAACGGATTTGTTATGAAGTTCAGGTAAAGTTTAATTTATTTAATTTTCTAAGACGATTTAGTTCTTGGTGTCGGTGATGCGTTGTCGTTTGTTCGTTTATAGCATTAAATTCTTATTGTTCTGGATTACAATTGGAGAAATGGAATAATCATTAAATCGTCCCAGTGTCGGTTATAGTTTTTTTTCTCACTAGTGACGGACTGGTTACGTAGTTAAAGTATGGTTTAATTTATTTAAATTGTCTAAGGCGATTTAGTACTTGGTGTGGGTGATGAGTTGTTGTTTGTTCGTCTGTAAAATTAAAGTCTTATTGTTGAGGATTAAAATAGGAGAAATGGGATGTTCATTAAATCGACTCAGTGTCTATTATTTTTTTTCCTTAACGACGGATTTATTTCGTAGTTTAGATAAGGTTTAATTTATTTAAATTTTCTAAGGCGATTTAGTACTTGGTAACAATGATGGGTTGTTGTTTATTCATTTGTAATATTGAAGTCTTATTATTCTGGTTTAAAAAAGGAGAAATGGGATGTTCATTAAATGGACTCAGTGTTTGTTGTATTTTTTTCTGCCTAACTACAGATTTGTTACATAGATCAGGTTAGATTTCCTTTATTTCAATTTTTTGAGGCGATATGGCACTTGATTTCGGTGATGCCTTGTTGTTTGTTCGTTTGTAATATTAAAGTCTTTTCATTCTGGGTTAAAATGGAAGAAATTAAATATTCCTTAAATCAATCCAGTGTCTGTTATAGTTAATGACACAGTGTTTGTTGCAACTTAAGAGAGTACAAATACAGAGTCGATGAAATTTAAGTTAAGTCGATGAAATTTATGTCAGGACATTGACCTTTTATTGTAAAAATGTTATTAACATTGGTGGAATTGGAAAGGTTAAAAAATCGAATTTATTCATGTTTTATTAGTAATAGTTATTATCTTTGGTAGAATCAGAATAATTTGATTTTTATTTATTACATTTTTTGCTATATTTGAAATATTTTCAACTTAATGTTGAGATGAAACATGTCTTATATCATTCATGGTTTATAAAACAAAGTGGATTTTTATGTACGTTTACATTATTGTATATCTGCCAATGTCATATCTCGAAAACCATATAAAAATTCGTTTTGTTGTTTCTAAATGATTAATGTACAGACAGACAAAGAAACAGGTAGAAAAATTTGGAAGGAGTCAGTTTGTCCTTTGTCATTTTTTATAGTTCCTTTTTGTTATTTATAGTTGTTCCTTCTTGTTTGTTGTTATTAATATATCTTTAAGACAGACTTTTATCAGACTCAGTCTCTGTTATTTTTTTGCAGACTTTTTATCTTTACTTTTTTATTACAAATGTAGAAAACGTTCATATCTTTTTATCAGTCTTATTACAGCGCCATTTATTCTATTACGCAGTTATGTTGGACACATTACAACTCTCTTCTCTAGAAGACGGAAAGTCAAATAAAGATGGGGAAAAGATAGTGCGTTTGAAATTATTTACCGTCATACCCATTTATGCGAATGCGATAAACAAAATATGGAAACTCGCACATCGGACCAAAAAAAGGTAACTTTGAAAGAGAGTAATCTAAGAAGTCATAAAAATGAATAACGTCTTGTGAATAATGAGGAAAGTAAGGTAGTTTCGAGGGACATGTTTATATTGTTATCGTTACTCATATATTATGTAGAAGGTATCGTAATGGTATAATAATGTAAGATTTTTTTGGTATACTTTAAATTCATGCCGACCAAATCTTTATATATTATTAACTTTTAGTAATTAACCCCTGCCCAAAATATGCTGCAGTGTTGAAACCAATTTTTACAGAGAGCTAGATTTTAACCCGCGGTTTAACTTGCCTGAACTTTCTTGTTTATACAGCGCTTAGTGATAGTGGCAAAAGGTTACAGCAAAAGGTTTTTCAACTGTTCGACGTTCCATGGAGAAAAAACCTGTTTCTTTTTAGTCTTGAAACCCTGAACTGTAGAACACTGAATATTGGATTAGAGTCTGTCTGTAATGTAAATAGGTAAACAAAACTTTAAAAGAGTGTCGATTTTTTTATAATTAACTGATTGCCCCCGGACTTACTTTTCCGAGAATATCAGGATGTTTTGAAACTTGAGAATATGTTTAGGAAGTGCACTTTTCATTTCGTGTCAATAGACTGCTATTTGTCAGACAGCAAAGGGCACAATGCCCTTTGTTCCAAGCTATTTTGTGTTGCTATTAGCGAAAAAAGTAAGTTTGTTGATTTGTTTATTAGCGTTGATCTCTAAAACCAAACATTAAATTTCACAAATCTTTTGATTTTAAAAAAAAATTTCCTCAAAGTATGAACTTTGAGGAAAATTTCATGCAATATAAAGTGTGACAAAAGTCGGGGAACACTGCTTAAACGGTACTAAGTAGAAAGAGAGCGACTTATGTATTGACTGATCATCGTGAGTATTCCCGCCGATATATTTACGACCCCAACAATCGTCATCGTTTGGCGAACAGAGTAGAAGTGTTCAGTGATCGCACGGCAGAGACGCATAATTAAAATAGTTAAACAGCTAGTCACATCCAGTTGTAGAATATTATAAAAGCATGGCTGAAAATTGCTGTGTATTTTGTCAATAATATTTAACTCCGTAGTATTGATGGTGTCATAGTGCGCGACGCTTTTCTATTAAAATTTGAATCTAGACGATAAAAGGAATCGCCGCGTCGTATGTTCTTTCGAAATGCAAACATGCATAAATGTAGGTATTTTTTAATGTCGCCATAAAGTTTTATTTGATTTTGTTGTTAGATTAATAAATTATTTATATATTTGGGTTTACGAAGTTATCATTGGTCGCGCACTTCTCCGCTAAGAATTATCTTAAAACATGCAATTGAATCAGTTTTTTACGGATGCTGTCCATATTAAATTTTTTCAGGAAAATAAGTTAGAACCAATCGTTTGGTTTTTAGGAAAAAAAGTTGTGGCAAACAGTTTTTGAAAAAAAAAACAATTTAATGAATAAAACATGAAAGAAACAAAATATTTGTTTTTTTAATATTTTAGGACTCTCTACCTAGAAAGGAAAATGTGTAAATCTTATGCTATTTCTCTCGTGTTCGTCTATTTTTTACAGTCGGTTTTTTTCAGAATTCATTTGATATTTCAGAATTCATTTGACAAAGTGATTAAGCATGTTAATTGACATATATGGTATCGTTAACGGTTAAAAATACGTACATAAATATTAAGTAGCGTATGAAAGAAGTACCAAAATTGTTTATTTTCACATGAAAAGAAAACCTGCCGCCCTCCCAATATCCGAAACTCAATATCATGAGAAAAACAGCGTTACTAGCATTTTACAACGTTTCTTGACAGCATTACTCTCATAAATATCTAAAATCATTGTTATAGTTTTCTTACAACATTTACCAGGCTTCAACAACCTTGCTTTTCCATAATTTTAGCTTCAGTAGCTACGAAAATAAGGAATATTTGTTGCCCATTTTTCAATATATCTCTGAAGATAAACCATCTAAAATTATGAAAAAAACTACCGAGTACTTTTATTTCCATATCCTTCTCGCGAAAATTCTGATATAAATAATTTTGACTGTTAACTACTGAGGCCCTGTGTGTGTTGATATATATATATATATATATACACACACACACACACACACACACACACACACACATATATATATATATATATATATATATATATATTTCAATTTTAGCTTGCGACTATGTATATATAAATATACATAGTCGCAAGCTAAAATTGAAATAAATGTGCAGCGTGAGCACTTTTGGCGTATTTTAGACAAGTCAGCGCGTTTAAATAGGTTTCAAGGCTTTCTACCAGTCTAAACCATTTAAGATATTACGACTCGTAAGCTTCGGAGATAAACTGTTTTCCTTTCGCATATTTTTGGTCATAAGTTAAAACTGTGTGTCTTAAACTTAAGAGAAAACGTATTCGAATGTACAAAGGCAACAATAATTCTTTTGTATCTACTCAATACCGTCAAATTATAGCAAGCGACAAAAAAGTAAATTGTAGAAATTCATTTTTCACAATTAAATGAAACTACGTGATGTAGTATTATTTCTACTTTCTTTAACTTCTTTACCACGACCTAGGTTTCGTTGTAGTACAACATCTTCAGGTGGCTTATCAGCAAAGATTGATATTACTACATCACGTAGTTTCATTTAATTGTGGAAAATCTTCCCTGTAAAATTTACTTTTGTCGTTAATGATAATTTTGAGGAAGGGATATTGATATTAATGAACTATATTATGGGTTTACACCTACATTCTAGTCATTGTTTAAGATATAGTCTCACCTCATTTTCCTGTTAATTTTGTTTTGTATTATTATATTAAATGAATCAAATAAAATGAAAACATTTCGATTATAATAAAATTTACCATCGGAAAAAATATGTAAACACGCGGTGTTTGAAATAAGTGTCGGACGAAGAAAGGTGTTATTCTTTGACTGAAAAACAGTTGATAGTCGTTAAAATAAAATTGGAAAAACGACTTTTTTTCAGAAAATTTAAAATAATTTTCATAAGTATTTATCATCTTTTTGTACACACGATACTTGCGCATATTGTTCAGCGCCGCTCGGGGGAATAACCCGCGAACAGATGCGAAGACAACGTCACTGTGGATAAACACTGTACTCGGCGCAAATATTGATTTGTTAAAAAGAGCTATGTGTAATATTTTTTTCCACTCAATTAAAAAAAGGCGTGTTTAACGTTTTATTTCAACGACAAATTATTTCTTTATAGCCAACAAATAGCGTCTTGCTTTGTCCGACATATATTCCCGGACACCATGTGTATATATATATATATATATATATATATATATATATATATATATATATATATATATATATATATATGTATATGTATATATATATATATATATATATATATATGTATAATATATATATATATATATATATATATATATATATATATATATATATATATACATATAGCGATTATCTTTGGTATATTACTGCAATTATTTCAAATTCCATACAGATAACTGCAGATGCCATACGACGAACAGTTATATATACCTAGAACATAATTATGAGGGTTCTGTTTCTTTAAACTGGGTTGACATCTGTTTAATTATTAATTTCGCAATTTTTTTTACATGAGCTTTTTCGAGCAACGTTTCTTTATCACTATTATATTAATAATGATATAATGCCCTTGTTTTACTGTTAGCGATTAATTATTACAAGAAATATGAAAAATTAAATGAAAAAAGTCGTCACATAGTTTTACACGTTGATATCTGTGGTGACCAAACGGAAACCGTTTAAATATAAACTAGCGTGACCCGTGCGAAGTCTTCGCATTATTTTTCCATTATGAAGCTCAGATGACAGATCAAACAAATATTTTACTAAAATTGACATATAGAGGCAAGCAAGTATCAAAAGCATTGAGCTAAAGCGCCACTTTATTTATACGTGAGTGGATTTGAAATTAAACAAAAATTTTACCGACCGTCAATCATATTGACGTTGAGCCGTTAGATGGCAGCATTGCTGTTTTGTGTATATAATTTTAATAATTAATTAATTTGCAAAAACAATAGCAATATTAAATTTTTTAGTTGTGGATGCCGGTAGAGCAAGCAATTATCTATAAAATGATATATAATTTATGTGGATTAGTTGTGAGGTTTTTTCTAAAAAGGGAGAGTAACATCTTAACCTTAGCGTATTAATATATATGATGATGATATAGTCTTATTTTTTTACTTTTTACTATTAAGATACTTTTAGAATTGTTTTACAATAACACTTTTTTAAAGAAAAATATGTTTATCTTTTTTATTTCTGAGGAATGACAATTTATTTACATGTAATTATTACGACCTTTTCGTAAAATAATGTGCGACATTTCCATGTTAAAGATTGGTAAACACTGATTGCAAAATTAGACAGACTGATTGCAGAGTTAGAGAGTAAACACTGATTGTAGAATTAGAGAGTAAACACTGATTGCAGAGTTAGACAGTTTGATTGCAGAGTTAGAGAGTGAACACTGATTGCATAGTTAGTTTTCAGAGTTAGACTTCGAAATACCATAAAATTTGTTATTCATTGGTCTGTTTTTTTTAATGTAATAACATTACGATTTTGTGTACACTGCATCTATTATATGCGCTGAGTGTATACAATCATAAAGCATTTAGGAAAGTCTATTACTGCGCCCCCATAGGAACATTTCTCTCAGGTTTATGATCACTGGTGATGAACTCTCGGTTTCTACGACAATGATAAGTATCAAGTCGTTCCGGTGTAAAGCTTCTAGGCCAGTCGAAATCCGGTCTTAATCGTCACAAACTTTTACTGCATGTCAAGAATTCATAGGATCTGAAGCTGACATACAATAATGTCAATATCTATGTAGAACAACTTATTAAGGTTGCTGCCCTTGTGCGAGAGAAATGGGCAAAACGGATCGCAATGCCTCTTTTGGGTGACCAAGCAAAAACGGCACACGGCAACGCTGACCGTGAATCCGTCTTGTAGTTTCGGTCTATAATCGCCTGATAGCTACCTTTCCAGGATCTGATGGAAGATTCATGTGAAAAAAGTTAAAAGTTTACGATCATCTTAAAAATAACCTCAATGAATATGTTCATCGCTAGCCATTTTTTTTTTGGAGGGAAGATATTAAAATATTTTCTAGTAAATGGCTGGTTGGCATATTCCCGGGAAAGAAATAATAATGCGATTATTCATTCAAATCAGGCAAGTAAGATATTTTCGTATCTATATTACTTAAAGTCACATATACATTGATACAATAAATGTATACGTTTCAATTTAAGGAATTATGTTATTTTTGTACTTAATACAAAAATAACGTACATTTATGTAGGTTATTTTTATAATTAATCTGCAGAAGGAAAATAGTTTTTGATGCGTAACTTGCAATAATAGTCGAATCAAATCTTAAGTATTTATTGAATTATATTTTTAATATAGAACATTACATTGTCTATGTATCAGGCTTGTTAAAGTAGTAATTGGGCAGAAAATCCTAAATAAACAAATAAAATATACTTTAGACCTTTTAGTTATACCGTCTATCTATGCCATCTTGCTCATTCTCCTTTAAGTCCAATTTGCCGAGTAATTTTATGAAACGAACAGACACGTAAATTGATAAAAGAACAAAGCCATCTGCGTAAGTTGTACTGAGTTCGATATCAGCCCCCAGGTCATCTATCGATTAAAAAAATTCAAAAAAGCCAGAGAAGCATGAATTTCATACTGGCTGAGTAAATGAGATTTGTGAAGCAAGTAAACAAACACCATATTGGAATACTTGTATTCCAGCACAGTCGTAAATGGATCCTGAGGTTTACGCACTTAATATTATAACATTTGGATTTGAACGTTCGACAGTAAATGAAAACCCAGTCAATATTTTACATAAATAGGATCGAAATGAATACGATATGTAAAATATATGTACTTAAGTGAACATAAAAATGGTTAAGTGTACGAATGTGTCCTGAATTGTGCGATATATATGCTTAAATAAAATAAGGATCGTGAGGTTTACGCACTTAATATTAAAGCATGTGGATTTGACCGTTCGACTTTAAAATAAAACCCAGTCAACATTAGTTGTCGTAAAAATTTTAAAATAGTGAAATAAATAATTAGGCCAAGAATAAAAAAAAAATTTCAAACAAGAAGCATTTTAATATAAACAAAACGTAAACACCATTTGCAATGTTTATGTTACGCGACAATGGCAACGGGACACGCGGTTGTTTTTTTGTGGGCACTGGTAGTAAATCAGCGCGGCATGTTTCAAATTATAAACATCGTGTTTGAAGTTACAAACCACTTAAAATATTCCTGTGACTAAACTACTGAATTTTGTTGATAGAATTTCGGTATACGGTTGATGAACACCATATGGTATATGAGTATTTATTTAATGTCAAACGGTCAAATCCATATTGCATACGGCCAGTAGGGAGTATGGATTGCGAAATATGCGCACTATAGGTGTACTCACCTCCCCGGCTGGGGTGGAGCGCGAGCAGGCGGCAGGGCTCGTCCCCGGGCTCGCGGCAGCAGTCGAGCAGGTCGCGGCAGGTGGTCGCCGGCGTGACGGGCACGCGCGCGCCGCTCCACGCGCCCGCCTCCTCGCCCTCGCACCACACGCGCACTATCATCTGCCGGCAAGGGTAGTAATGATTACTTATTACTGTTATTATATGGAGGAAGATACGTTCATAGAAGCATGTTATTAAAAAATGCTTTAACAGAATCAACATGATATACATCTGTTTACTTATATATATATATATATATATATATATATATATATATATATATATATATATATATATATATATATATATAAATATATATATATATATATATATATATATATATATATATATATATATATACATATATCTTATTCATATTTACGTTATCGAAGCATATATGTATATAACTATAATATTTCTGTAAATGTAAATAAATTTGAAAAATACGCACATACAGCAATACATAATGAGGAGAAATATATTTGTCTTCTTAATAATAGTACATACTATTATGTAAATCGTAATTATTATGTAAATAATGTTTTTTTTTCGACAAGTGTTAACTTGTCGATTATCGGCAGAAAATTAACAATTTATTAAAAGATTTATTGCTATCTTACCATAAATGATAGATAATGGAAGATGAAATTTAGGGAAAGACTTAATATAGACTATGAATACTAACGGGTTTAATGTATACCTAATAAATATGTGTTCTTAAGTTATAATCTATTCATATAATAAAAATGTAACAGCATGAAATATACATGGAAGATATTTTAAGAAGAATGATTGATTTAGCGGATAAAATAATAATAGAAGTCATTAAAACCTTTTTTTAGAATTTTTGTATGTTAGTTTTTTCATCAATCACGCGAAACCTACTGGACAGATTTTAGTAACATTTGGTACAGTAATAGTTTACTACTTTGATATATACTACTTTGATATAATTTACTTACTCTTGATATATACTAGTTACATACTTATAATATATACTTACTTTGATATATACTACTTTGATATAATTTACTTTGATTTTACTACTTTGATATAATTTACTTACTCTTTACAATATAACAATGGCATATTACAAGATATTTATCCTCAGACAGCACAATCACAATGTACCAGGTGGTATCGTGGGCAAATGAAGAATTCCAACGTAATTCGATTCTGTAAAATTACCTAATCTTGCGAAAAGATGATGACTACCATTGAATTTGTACCATATGAAGAATCAGAGTTTTCTTGATAAACTAAGTTTCAAAATATTTCCATCCAACAATCGCAAATTAAATTTCATAGATAAAATATCTTTTTTAAATTGCAAATAAGGAAAATATAGGATACCCAGCAGAAAGTACTGCTATACATTCTTATGTATAGAAAACAAAGCAACGTCGTTTGTATATGTTCAATCATCAGGATCTGCTTAGTCTTGTGTAAAGTCCAAAAAAGCTCTGACTGTAATTGATTTCGATCTTGATATTAAAGATGAAAACTTTTCTGAAAGCTTATTTACAGGGGGAAAATAGGAAAGTCCACATAATAAGGTGCAGCTGCCACGACCGTTTATTTTTAGATCAAATTCATTTCACATCGTCAACTGTTAAAGAGATAGAAATATCTCCAAACATTATACTCTTTCACCATTATTGAATTTCTAGTTCACGGTATTGAATGTCTAGTGCACGGTTATAAGAAGATGAAGATTGAGTTTGCCTTATTTACGACACTACGTGATTAAAGAGTTTTAAATCTTATTATACTCGGGAGTTCTTCTATTTTCAGATTAATCTTCTTCCAGAAGAGTTATAAAAAATGCATAAAATAATAATAAAGCGATAACAAATATATTTGAAGTTAATTATGAATAAGAGAGGAAAATTAGTTACTAAAAGTATTTAAAATGGTCTTGGGTTCAGTATTGCAAGTCTAATAAGTTGTAAACAGAGAAAATAAGTATAAACATAAATATTAGAAAATTATCACCTAATTTTTATTCACGATTAAATGAAACTACGTGATGTAGTATTATTTCTACTTTATTTAAATTTTTATTTTTATCTTTATAAATTTGTAAAGATCTTTATAAATAGCCCACCTCAAGATGTTGTCATACAACCTAACCTAAGTCGTGGTTAATCATTTAAATGAAGTAGATATTATACTAAAACATGTAGTTTCATTTAGATTAAGTTATAATGAATTTCTACAAAATTAACGCCAAATTTATTTAATATTAGAAAATTATTTACGGGCGTGATATTGTAAATAAACAATTTGTTTTTCCGAAGATTGTTTTAATATGCATGTCGATAACATAAAAAATACGAAATGAAATGTTGATAAATTATTAGTTTTTTTTTGTATTTTCAATGCTTTTTCTTTTTCTTATTATTGCCTTTGCTTGGTCAATAGGAAGAAATTATAGACAAATTTGAAGTTTACACGAGTTTTTGTAAAGAAATAACTTCTGAGGATATACTAGTAACATTTTCTCAATTTTCAAGACCAGTGTAATTAAATCTTGTTTGCATCTCAATTTTCAACTTTACGTTATGGCTACATATAAGATAGACTGATTAATAAGAAAAGCAAATAATGCAATTTTCTTTTATCAGTTTTTTTGTAGCTGTTTAAATTTATGGCTTAGAAAAATATATATGGATACTCCTTAAAATTTGGTGCATCTGAACAAATTATGTATGAAAAGCTAGCGTGATTCATATTCATATATAATCATCATGCAATCCTTATTTTCTATAAAAGTGTAGGAGCATAATAAAGATGATTGAAAATTACTATTTCTTTAAAATCATTTATGTTTTGGAAATCTAAAATCGATAACTCGGTGTCTAGTTTATTTGATAACTCGGTGTCTAGTTTATTTGATAACTCGGTGTCTAGTTTATTTGATAGTATATAATATTATCTATTAATTATTTAAAAGTTAACAGTTTCGAAACTAAGACATTTCAAGTATTTTTTGCCACAATGTTTTTTTTTCAAAAATAGTGTTGGAGTAATGTCAAAATACTGTTGAAATAATCTTATTATATTTAAATACAAGTCCAGCAGATAAGATATTATAATATTATATTCATAGGAAAAATGAACATTTTTGTCAAATCAATTATTCAAATTAGTAAATTGTAAAAACAACTTTTTAAGTTAAATTCTTTGACGACAATTTAATCCATTTTGTATTCCAGCCGATACAAAAAATATACTAGGTACTTCAAAGGAAATTGATAAAGAAAGGGGTAATTAATTTTCCAATCTAGGCGTTCTATTTTCGACACTTTACGTCAAGAATACTTGAGGAGTTATAACTGTTATATTTTACCCAGGTTTTTAATTAGTCTTGAGAATTATGAATAAAAATTTACTTTATTGAATTGTATTACCAAAATAGGTATTCCATTAGCAAGACATTTCATACATTACAAACAAATTTATGTCATTCGTTGTTCCATGAAAAAAAAAACTATTCGAAATGTAATCCAAATATTTTGAAGCACCCCTATTGCTGTCAATATTTGTAGCTACTATCTGCTGCCAATTTAACAACATCTGTATGTTAATTATCCTCAAATTAAAATGAAAATATTGCTGCCGTTCATATGAGTGGATGTGTGAGTCCATCTTAATCAATTTTACCAACCAATTTTTACAAGCCAATTTTCCATTTGGTTTGAAAGCTTTGTTCTCCAAAAATAATTTAAACTCATTAATGGAAATCTAATAATACTTCACTATTGTATCGTATGTCTTGCATTTGGTCGTGGAACCATCTTTACTTATAAGGCCCATTTTTTGGCCAATTGATAGAATAAAGGGATTTGGCTCTGTCATAATAAAAATTAGGGAATTTGGAACAATGAGAGTCCAAGAATGTTCACTTTATCTAAAGAGTTACTGTTTTCTGTGAATTTTCATGTAGTGGAAAAATCGACTTTTTGTTTTTTCCAAGTTAAATGAATAAGAGTTGTAAATAGCAAAAAAATCTATGCGAACTAGTTATTAATAGGTTTCAACCACAAAGTATAGCTTTCAACATCTGATTCAAACAGGATGGTATCTAGATATAGAGTCTACATACCATTCTGCCGGCGAAACAACTGATGTGTCAGGAGAAAGTCGAAGGTTTCTTTATATAACGTGGTGGTGATGTAAACCATCGTAAATGTGTGGTGATATAAACCATCGTTTCTTTGTATAACGTGGTGGTGATGTAAACCATCGCAAATGCAATATGATTTAACACTCGTGGATTACTTTTCCTGGGTTCGGCTTTATGCCAATAATCTAAATATGATTAGCCGCAAATGATGTTTTATGAAAATGCGAAATAATTTTGTTTATTTCATTTATTTATTTGTATTTTTTTCTTCAATAAATCTGTACACAAGAAATGTAATTTTAAAGTAAATTGTATGCATAATACATCAGTATAATTTGTTTCATTACATTTCAAAGGTTCACCTGAACAATGATTTTTTTCTCCTTTTACCAATTTTGGCTGTTAAATTTTTACAACTTTTAAAGGATAATAGAAATGAACGAAGAGTGGGTCAATTATAATCGTTATGTGGAAAACGGTTGATTCTTTGTATTTGCAGGTATGGACACTTAAAAAATAATATCACTTTTCTCAATTGTGATCAATCTCAATTCAGCCCACATTATGTGATACGTAAGTACGCAGCATAAAACTAAAATGTAGCGGCCTATTACCTAAAGTTAATTTTGCCCACATAATATCATTCGACCCCTCTTTCCTCAAAATTAATACTTATTAGTGATTATTAAATTTTTGTTGTGATTTATTTGTATCCCTTTTCATTAGTGTATTTATTTTATAAGTTTATTTGATATCCACTTATTCGTATAGGGGTAGATGTACAATATCTTCCCTCGCACAGAAAATCGTAATCAAATCAATTTATATACAGGGGCATTTTAGCCAGCAGTCTTATCATGCGGAAGGTGTCTGCCTGTAGCAAGGTTCAGGTCATACATGCTTACACCGCTTCATCCCTTATTTGGTAAAAATATCGCGCTGTAAATTATATTCTCGGTGACAGTCTGAAACCATATTTCAGTATTCAAATATTATTTATTTATTTATCTATTATCTATATATATATATACTTTAATGTATCTAATTGATATATATGGCGAGGTTGTGATATTGAGCATTCATATATTTGTATTTTTCCTTAATATTGACTCATTTATGGCACAATAAACTTGTTTTCTGACGTCATCAAAAATGCTAGCAGTCCATTTTAATTTTGCTCCACATTTACGGCCTTGTATTAGGCTCTTATAAACTCATCTTGCTCCTCATACCCATGCATAATACCTCATTTTACTCATTCATATCATACTCATTCATCATGAATACTCATTCATAGCATAGCTGCTAAGTTGTGAAATAAATCGGATTCTAGCATATACAATGCTCCGTCAATAGATATGTTTATTAATGGATTATTGTACACTAACAATCTATTACGTTTACCTCTTTTTTCTATTCAATATCCTGTTTATTTCCTCATTTTGTTTAGATATTTGAATGTTTCTATATGTACATGTAAGATGTATATTTAATAGAATTACCCTTGGAACAATTACTCATTTTTGCGTGGTTGCGTATATTTAAGTTATAAAATAAATATACATAGGCTTATATAAACATTTAATGGGTATATAGTATTTCTATGAAACTACTTACGAATTTACGAATATTAATAGTATTTTCACCATGTATACACATGCATACATGGTGAAAATACTATTAATATTCGTAATATATATATATATATATATATATATATATATATATATATATATATATATATATATATTGTGTGAAGCATTTTTCCTAGGCGTAAACGTGTCGTGAGTTTCTCAAGAGGTATGACATTTAGAATTAATGCTATACTTTTCCTGTGAAATTCTAGTAATGCTTCTAATTCCTTGGAGATAGAGAGGGAGCGGGGACATATTTTTGTGTATATTTTGAGCAATACCTTTAGAAATATATTACAAATAATTTTCTGAAGAAAATTATTTGGATCTCCTAATTCGCTCTTTCAGTTTATGCGTCCCAAACAATCCAAGTACTTTTCCCATTCAAAATTTTACAAAGATGTCTGTTGAGATATATGCGAGTCAATATGGTTTAATGTTATCAAGCTTAAAATTTCTACATCCAACGTTTCCGGGAAAAACGGATGTGATAGAGAAGCCGGCGGAAACGCGGGTGATAATTTAAGGGTTCCCTTTTTCAGTTTGAGGTACGGAATTCTACAAATTTGGTGTGTCCACTCCAATACTGAATAACTTTGTGGATTTCATTGTCATATATTTATACATAGTCTTATGTTTTCTGTTGTTGCATTTTTATTATCTATTTCTTAATACCAGTAAATTAAAATGGGATTAGGAACGATAAGTTCATGTAATCCTTTTGCAATGATATTATGCCATAGATTAAGTTTAAGTTACTTAAACGTTGGTATTACTGGCCATTTTTAAAGAATCTATAAATATATTAAATCTGTAATAGAGTGAATTCTATAAATGGAAAATATTTTAAAAAGAGTGATTCACTTTGTGCATAGAACGATAATAGAAGCCAAAAAAACCTGTTTTTAGAATATTTGTCTGTCTGTCTGTCGGTATGTTAATTTGTTCATCAATCACATGAAATCTAGAAATATAGTGAAGTGATTTTGATGAGATTTAGTATGGGAATAGTTTATACTTAAGAACAAGATATCAACGAAAAAAAATGTTTAATAACTTTTCTTATTCCGAATTCTGGTTCACGAGTAATCGTAGGCACAGCTGTTATCTAGTATATATATATATATATATATATATATATATATATATATATATATATATATATATATATATATATATATATATACTAGATACCAGCTGTGCCTATATATTTGTATTTATTAATTCCTGATTAATTTAATATGGAATTTTCCTAAAGAAAGTCAGTGATCTCAGAACTTTTCCATTATTTGAGTATTGACATCTCCTTGGCTTTTTTAGGGTTCGGTAGCCAAACCAGGCACCCTTATATTTTCGACATGTCCACCTGTCTATCTATCCGTCTGTAGGTTACACTTTATAAATTTATATAAACATGGCGATTTAACCGTTTTACTCGCAGACTATCAGGGCTATACAGCTGAGATTTGCACGAATATACATAAATATATTTATAAGATCTATGACGGAAAATAATACCTTTACAAAAAGGTTTTTTACGGTACTACCCCTGCATATAACGTGGGGGTGAGTATTTTTTTCCCAAATTCCGTGGTGTACGGCATAGTTGAATAGGTTTTTCAAAAATATTAGGGTGTGTCTTGAATAGGTTTTCGATACAGGCATCCGTTTATGAAATATTAAGGTTTAAATTGGCCATACTTTCGAGTTACATGCAATTAGTTTAATAGAAATAATACGTACCCTTAAATATTTATAAGTGCTTAAATGTGTACTCAAAATTAAATTATTTTTTTGGTCAAGTAAGCGTAATAAAGTAACTTCAAATTGAAGTTCGATGTGAACGAATTTCTGACATCACAATATCTTGTTCGTCCGAAGTTCGTGTGAAGAAGTGACTTTAGATTTTATCTAGGTTTTAAACATTAAATCGAGTTTATAATAAAGACAATATTAATGCACGAACTGACGGTAAATTGGACTTGGAATAATAAATAATATCCTTGATTAAATAGTAAATAGTCTGTTTCTACAAAAAAGACTAGTTAAGTTAGAGAACTAAAAAGTTTTAAAATTAATTAATTACAATTTTTTTATAGGAAAGAGAATAATCTACGGAAATAACTTGTCGAACAGAGACTATCAGTGTTTGGTATGAACGAGCCAATACTTCTAATGGTTTCAGGCAACAGGAAGATAGCTGATTGGATGCTCTGTTAAGGGTAGTAGAAAGAGAAAATAAAACTCAATTTGATGGAACCGGTTAATTCTTTCTGAACGTGAAACCCTTTCAGTTTATTCGGGTTTCGCTATCAGCCGTTTAGTTTAAAATAACAGTTAGAAAATACGCCGATGTAGACGAAAAATAGGTTTATTATATAAATTTGATTTTATGTTACTTTGTTGCGAAGATAAATTTTCTGCAATTTTAATTATAATTTTTCCATTACGTCGTAATATTTATTTGATAGTGGCTTGTCTGTAATTTGATTAGGTCAGAACTCTAACCCCGACTGAAATAAGTGAAAGCTTTAAATTCAATGTTAATTGAAAATATAACACTTTTTTAGTTTTATGTTAATTTATTACAATATTAAAGTGAAAAATTTTAATTTACCAATGGATTAAATTTTTTCTCCTCCTTTGGAGTCGATACGATCGAACCGGTTTTTTTTTTGTGTTTAATATAGTTTTGAAAATTTTAGGAAATATTTTTCACTAAGGCCATAAGGATTCCACTATAATACAATTATGTTACAGTTACCTTCTCCATGTACATAAAGTGACAAAATATTAAACTAAATTGTTAAAATTAAATTAAATTTTTTGGAGGTTTTAAATCAAAGAAATCAGTAAATTGCGAGTCCAACCCCGACTGAAGTAAGTCAAAGCTTCAAATTCAACTCAATCTTAGTTGAAAATAACACTCTTTTAGTTTTATGTTAATTTATCACAATATTAAAGTGAGAAATTTTAATTTACCAATGAATTAAATTTTGCCCCTCCTTTGGAGTCTGTACGATCGAACCGGCGTATTATTATTTAGGGTTTTATACAGTTTTGAAAATTTCGGCAAACGTTTTTCACTAAGGCGGATGCCATGATAATACAGTTATGTTAGAAATATGTTACAGATAACTTCTCCAGGTACATAAAGTGACAAAACATTAAACTAAATCGTTAAAATTAAATTAAATTTTTAAAGGTTTTAAATCAAAGAAATCAGTAAATTGCGAGTCCAACCCCGACTGAAGTAAGTCAAAGCTTCAAATTCAACTCAGTCTTAGTTGAAAATAACACTCTTTTAGTTTTATGTTAATTTATCACAATATTAAAGTGAGAAATTTTAATTTACCAATGGATTAAATTTTTTCCCGTCCTTTGGAGTCTATATGATCGAACCGGCATAATATTATTTAGTGTTTTATACAGTTTTGAAAACTTCGAGAAACATTTTTCACTAAGGCGGCTTCAATGATAATACAGTTATGTTACGGATACCTTTTCCAGGTACATAAAATGACAAAGTATTATATTAAATCGTTAAAATTTAATTAAATTTTTTGAAGGTTTCGATTTAAATCAAAGAAATCAGGAAATTGCAAGTTAAAGCTTATGCAATGAATGTTCCGTACACCATTCAAATTTAGTATTTTCCAAGAAAAATCGTACGGACACGTGATGTACGCGACACGAGCGTATTACGTGTGATCCGTTCACACGTAATACGCTAGCATCTCTTACGTTTATAACATGTTAAAATGTTTTATGGTAATTTTGTAATAAATTTATGAATTGCTAAAATATGAGATGTGGAATGATGAGGAATTTATATCAATCGTTATTTTTTCCATGTCTTGAATAATTCAATTATCATTTCGATATCAATTAAAAATTATTTATACATTGTAAGACTTTTTTTTAATTATATGGTAAAATTTCAAAGTTTGTCTAGAGTTCATTCGATGTTAGTCTCACTGTGCAAATGTAATAATTTTAACAGATTTTCTGATGATTGATTGATCTTCACGTCGCCGATTCCGCAATCGCTAAAGACAAAGGTGTATAATCAGTGTATACCATCGGTAATAACCTAAGGCTGCAATGTGGACACTCGCGGCCGGCCTTATCTATTAATTTGAATTCGCACAGCGAGCTATGGAAGAGCTATGTTATGCATCATAGGACTTCCTCATTCCGGATTTTATCCTTCAGAGACTCTCTGTGAGCTATGCTCAGCGAGTGTCTCCGAAGTATAAAATCCGAAATGAGGAAGTCCGATGTAGGATCATTAGTCGATATAGCCCTTAAAATCAGTAAACTGAAGGGGCAATGGACATATTTGCCTAAGAACTGATAACCTATGGGGTAGATGAGTACTCGAGTGGAAATCATGAACCTCGAAGCGCAATATGAGATACCCTACAGCTAAATACTTGCGAAGGATTATTTCCAGCAGTGGATAGTTATAGCCAGATGATGATGATGATAACCCCATTATTTCGCTAAATTCCACTTTAGTTAGTTTTAGTTTTCTTACTTGCACATTTAGGTTTTACACAGCTGTGACAGTAAAGCAGATTTCGGGGCTGGGCCATAGGTCTAACGTCTTTGTCTTTTGTACAAAACAATAATTAAACCTTACTTATTATTTTTATGCACAAGTTCTCATGATCATTCCTTCACTAGATATACTATCATCAGTAGATAAAGTAGCATTTTTGTAGCAAGGATAAAATAAATTAGAACATTTGCACATTTGCCACATTTTCAACCTCAAGAAATTTGAAAATATGTTCGGATACAGGCGTAATATAACTAATTAGAGATTGTCTGCCGATGCAGTCTGCACATTCTTTGCTTTCTTTTTAATATGTTGAAGTATTCTTGTGGCCTTGGTTATCTTCAGTCTAGTTTCTCAGTCTTGTTTGCGCATGTCTTTAGACTTCGTTTTGGAAGTCTCCTTACTTTACTGGTTCTCAAACATGAAGTCTCCTTCCATGAATGGAATATTCATGGATAGGAGAATATTCACTATTCATACTGTCAATCTTTGAAATAAGATAGATCTGAATATGCTGTAAGTCCATCCATTTAACAGATATCTGAAAATATTCTTCTACTTAGTCTCTTTTGTAAAACTCTATTGCCTCTTCCTAACGTCCATGACGTCTATCGTCTCTCCTACGTCTCATGTTTAATCCTGTTAATATAAATGTGTGTGTATGTCTATTATACGAATATTTTCATATTTAATACTAAAGTTATCGTTTCTTTTTTTATGAATATGTTTTAATTAATTACTTGCTACTTTCACCTTTTTTTGATTAGTAGCTTGTCAATTTGTTATTGTTTTAAGTGTCATAACATATATCACTTTTTATTACTTAGTGCTTTGGTTGTCTGGAGGATGTTGCTGCTGGGACAATAAGTCGGTCTTATTTATTTGTGTATTAAATTTGATAAGTAAATAAAAAATATGAACATATTTAAATCGACATTCATCGTAAAAAGCAGATATAGGTTCAAAGATAGTTTTATTCTGTTATTTCTATTTAGTATGTGTGTATTACTATACCACGCAGAGAAAATACATAAAGAATGTGCATAACATTTATTATACAAAAAGCAATAGTAAATTTTCTATTAATAAAATTTTGATTTATATCACGAAATCTTGCTTATAAATTATGCAAAATGAAAAACATGAATTAGAATCAAAACACGTCAATTATATTTTTCCTCCTGTCATTGCTAGTCACTTTGACAGCAATAGGTTATTATGATTACGTTTCCGGAAGCGTTTAAAATAGTTGTCTTACAAAAAATAGAATAAAATCGGACCAGAGTTGTGTTGAAACTTACTTAGACTTGATGTTGGCAGCGTAATTGAGGACGATATTTTCAAGCGTAGAAACGGTTTATTATAATAACATGTAAACTATTGTAATAAAGTGTAGTTTATTATAATAACATGTAAACTATTATAATAATGTGTAAAATGTTGTAATAACGTGTAGTTTATTATAATAACGTGTAAACTATTGTAATAACGTGTAGTTTATTATAATAACATGTAAACTATTGTAATAACGTGTACTTTATTATAATAACATGTAAACTATTGTAATAACGTGTAGTTTATTATAATAACATATAAACTATTGCAATAACGTGTGGTTTATTATAATAACATGTAAACTATTGTAATAACGTGTAGTTTATTATAATAACATGTAAACTATTGCTATAACGTGTAGTTTATTATAATAAAATATAAACTATTGCAATAACGTGTAGTTTATTATAACATGTAAACTATTGTAATAACGTGTATTTTATTATAATAACATGCAAACCATTGTAATAACGTGTAGTTTATTGTAATACTATGTAAACTATTGCAATAACGTGTAGTTTATTATAATAATATGTAAACTATTGTAATAACGTGTAGTTTACTATAATAACTTGTAAACAATTATAACGAAACGTAAATTATTGTAATAACGAGTAGATTACATACGTGAGCAGCACTCACGAAATAATTTGTTAAAATTTGTATTTTGTAAGGAGTTTACCACACATATTACGAATATTTGCAGAGCCACCGTGAACTTATGTTTGAAATTTGAGATCGTCTTTTATCACACATCCACCCGGTAGTAAGTAGAATGGTTTTTTAAATTGAATTTTTACTAAAAAACAATTGTGAGTGGCGATTGTTCGTTGAGCGATTTATTTTCCAGAAATTTTGTTTGTTTTTACAATTCGTCAATTCATTTTATCGGAATTAAAAAAAGAAAAGGGAACCTTCACTCTCATTGATCTGCATTCCTATATAATTGTTTATGAACTTACAACAAAATGAATTGTTTTTGGGAAATACTATAATCTTAGGGTCTTCATTTTAGATTTAAACCACTTTCTTCTTACTTTTTTTATTTGTCGGCATAGTTAAAATGCTTGATTTATATCTTGTTGATATGGATTTACACATAGGCACAAAACAAGAGTTTATATATTTTGTTTTCAAGAATTTATAAAATTTCATTTTCAATTTCAACATCATGTGTTGCAACTAAATAAAGTACACTCCATTTTGTCAGTTTCCAGTGTGTAAAAATACATTTGACTTCAGAAACATTTAAAAATAGTGACATGATAAGTTAT
The DNA here is from genome assembly GCA_039881145.1 of Druceiella hillmani. Lineage (NCBI taxonomy): Eukaryota > Metazoa > Arthropoda > Insecta > Lepidoptera > Hepialidae > Druceiella > Druceiella hillmani. Next base: position 10,453,839 of record JAYKKI010000052.1, on the reverse strand, counting down.
TATCGTAAACGTCAATGACGGTACCATAGATGATGTTTGGATGCATAATTCGCAAAATTCAATTTTAAGCTGCTCATTCTCGGTAATTATTAAAAATCTTTCGTTCCTATAATTAAGAATAACTAAGTTCGACGTAATTCTGTCGAATAAACATAAAAATACAATTTGGGTATGTTTACCATTCTTCAAGTGCCTATCAAATAAGAATACAAATCAAACGAAATATTTTGACACTACTAAAAACAAAACAAGAAGTGTCAGCTGTACTCAAAGTTTCAGATGCCTGACTCCGTTATTAAACAGATATGATTCGGTATTATTATATCGTTTATATAACACTCAACAGAGCCCGCAATAGAAAATACAGTAATATAAAGCAATGCAATAATAAAGAGCACGTTACGAGTATGAATAAAAATACGCTGGCGGCGCAATGGTCTTGAAAGTTAAGATTGCGCCACACTACTCGGTTAGTAACTTAATTTATTTTATATTGCTTTTAAGGAAGGTCTATTTTAAAGTTATCAAATGGAATTTACAGAAAATTGGGGTTGGTGGCCAAAAATAGGCCCAAAAGACTAAAAATCGAAACATGAAAAGGAAACAGTTTTCAATCATTACTGGGCCTGCTGCATTCAGAAACTCGCTTCGAGTAACTTCCCGAACATTGATGTTATATTATGCTATATTTTGCCTAATATCTTATACCACTATCTCTTATAAAATTACATGATTTGTTTGATTCTCTATGCCTTTCGTCACACTCCCGGCGTGGTGCTACTTGGAGCCAAATTTTATTTTCGTTTTTAGGGTTCCTTATTTCAAAACGAGAAACAAAACCCTTCTAAGACCACTCGCATGTCGGTTTGTCCATCTCCGAGACCACTTGACGCAGAAACTTGAAATTTAGCATAGAAATAAAGGATGTTAAACCATACATACTTAATACTTAAAAGTATTCATTGGAAATGTTAGGCGGGTGAGGGGTGATCGGGGTGTACAAATTATGTGCTCGAAAAGAAAATGTTAAAATTCCTGTATAATGCAGGGGTCTCAAAAATGTTAGGTATATTCAGACATATACTGAAAAATAGGCAAAAAAGTATCCCCCCTTCTAATTTCTAAGGTTACGGAACCTAAACTTACGAAAAAACATAGTTTTCAGAAATCCACGTAAAGGTTGTAGGAAAACTATAGCGATGATTCTAGATGTAACAATTTTAAAAATATGCTCCATGTTTTTAAGCCTGTGAAAGATATTGTAGGCAGTATATTTACTTTGTGAAAAATTAATATTGTAAATAGTTTAGTAGAAATACTATATACCATTAAATATTTATAAATGCCTAAATGCATATGGAACTATCAATGTGAGTTATACTCGTGTTTGATAGGTTTTCTATGTGACATTAATTTTTTTCTATTATTTTATTGAAAATGCGCTAAATTTCAAATTGTAAGTAATGTCGAAAAATCGTGCCATTTGACGTCTCGCTAATTGATAATCAAGACTTATATGGGTCATGATGTCCCTGAAAATAGAAATGGGATGAGAAATACTCGTAACTATGTGTATATTCTCATTAGTATTGACGATTCCAACTCAGTGCACCCTTGCAGCTAAAATGTTTCTCACTTTCTATACAGATACTTGAGCGAAATACTAATAATTGGTGAGTATTTTATAATTAATAATTTTATTGCTACATTTTTACAAAACGAAATTATTTATAAAATCAATTTTTAAATATGTGCAGAAAATTTGTGATCAACGTTTATACTTAAATATACCATTATCTGTATCGTTGTTTATAGTTGCTGTAAGTTGGTTCCTAATCGCGTTCTGGCCGTTCTGGTGTCAGTTTGATGTGAGACGAAAATATTTAATGCAAAAATTATGTCCAATATCATCATAGTAATATGACAGTAGACTAAATGTTATTGTCCTTATGTTACTTGGAACAAATAAAATTTTGAGCAAACTTTTGCATGTTTTTCTGTTGTTTATTGATTTGATTAACAATTACTTCATTTACAGAAGATACTTGGAGATATTATAATCATAATTTATTTTTGCAGATTGCAATTTATTTACGCGAATTTTGTTTATTTCTTTAATAACCTAATTATTTCGACATATATATATATATATATATATATATATATATATATATATATATATATACATATATATATATATATATATATATATATATATATATATATATATATATGGAAGTGAAATAAATAAATAGAGGTTTGCATAGTAGATGCACTTATTATTTGTAATTAATTAATCAAATGTTGTTTATTATTTCAAATCTTTTCTATACTTTTTATAATTTGTTTTTAATGATAAACCAAACATGTTGTTTGGTTGCACTTCTAAGTATCCATTGTTCTTGTAACGCTTATAGTAATGTTTCTAGATTATTTGAAACAATTTATATGTTGAATATATTTGGCGTTAATTTTGTAGAAATTCATTATTCGCAATTAAATGAAACTACGTGATGTAGTATTATTTCTACTATCTTTAATTTCTTTACCACGACCTAGGTTTCGTTGTATTACAACATCTTCAGGTGGGATATTAGCAAATATCCCACCTGAAGATGTTGTAATACAACGAAACCTAGGTCGTGGTAAATAAATTAAAGATAGTAGAAATAATACTACATCACGTAGTTTCATTTAATTGCAATTTATATGCTTAGACTTAAACAAGACATAAGGTCTTGTTTAAGTCTAAGCATATAAATTTTAATTTATCAGTCAGAGTTGCCGGATCGAGGTTATTATTTATATGTTTTATCAAATATGTTTTCTTCAGATAAGCTTTTGGCCATTTTTTTGTGTTTTAGAAACAATTTTTTTATTATGTGCACTTTTCGTTTTATTTTCTGGTCACAATCTGGTCATCTATACTAGTTCATATTATATATTTGTATGTATAGTTCAGAAGTTTCGAAGTTCTTGTGATTTGACTTATTTGAACTCTATATAGTCTCATATTTATTATTTTTCGTATTTACCTCATATTTTAAGTAAGCTGTTATTTAACTCTTAAATTACGTAACATTAAATCCACGGACATGAGTGTTAAAATAGGAAAATTTTTCTAACCTTGCTTGTTAGCACACTCTCATTTCGAATTTTCATTTGTCTTCTAATAAAATGAAACAGAGTTTGGGTATTTGCATAAGTCATTTGCTTTATGGTATAAGTATAGAAAATGTGGTTTATAATAAGGTTTTTAATTTATATTTTCCATTTAGGAATTCGATATGTAATCACATAGCTGTAGTGTGACCACGCCCTGATTTGGTATGTCGAGACTTGCACAGTTGTATTGCTGTCGTCTATGCGAAACTTAGCGCTAGATCGATCTCGATCTAAAATGATCTTCAACGTCTGAATAATTGATAATCAATTTATTGTAGAAATTTGATGAGATATTTTTATTTAAAACCTAGCTACTTAAGTGTAGTTTTAATAGCGAGGATATACGTATAGTCAGTCCTATTGGGAATGTACTGCCTGTACTGCCTGCTCTTGCTAGGTCGGTCCTTCCTTAGACGGTCAAAGATATTGTGCAATATTTAAAATTGGAAAACAATATTGATTGTTGATGGTTACAGTAGTTGTTCATGAGACTACATGCTAAGAACATATTTTCAACTCTCAACTTTTGATATTTTTTTTACATTCCAATTTCTTTGATAATTGTTTAATTTCAGTTACTTCTTCATTAAGCTTTCGTGTGTGAATTTTGGCTGCTCTATAAGCCAAGTTTTCCTTAGATTTCTTTTTACTTCTTTTAAAAGATATTAGAGTAATGTTAATAGCAAGCCAACAACTTCTGGAATAATATTTCAGGTTATTTTAGCGTTTGGGATACATTTTAATATATTTCACAATTGTATTGATCGGCATTATCGGTTTTCTAAGGTGTCTTTTTGTGGTTCCAAACTTGACCTGAGGATTTGCCGGCACCACAGGTGAGGATTTGCCAGCACACGCAGCCAAGAAACTTTTTCTCTTATTTACTTCGATATTCTTGATGTGTCTTCTGTGTGCCTTACACTATTTTTTACTTCCACCTTACCTCCATTATTTCTTAATCAAGCATAAAACTCAAAAATATGATAACCTGTTGTCATCTATAAGGGTGAAAAAGCATAAGATCTACGATACTTTGAAGTGTTGATGTGATGCTTCGTTATTTTACTGGGGTTGCGTTTTTGTGTATGTGTGCGGTGCGGAGAGTAGCCTATCACATGTGGCATCTGTACTTCATATTTGGAAAACTGCAATATCATAGTGAGTAAATTTTCCATGTTTCTACTTTTATAACGCGCAAACAGTTTGCAGCAATTGGTAACCATATCCGTCCACTAATTCCGCTGAGATTATTCAAAATCTTAATTAAATTTACCATAATAATAATGATCACTTTTTGATTATTTGATGTGAGTTAATTGGTTCATCATAAATAGGTATTTAAAAATTATTAAAATTTATGCATATTTTATTTTGATTTTCATTTATTTTAAGTTTTTTAATGGCATATATTAAACCCATTGATATAAGACAATATTAGCAAAAATAATTTCTTAAAAAATGCACTAAAAACTTTTCCTCTAGATCTCAGGATTTTATGACGAAAACATTTACTGATTTTTGATTTAAAAAATATTTTAGTTCTTTATGATACCTATACCCATTACTTGAAATAGTTTTGTTGCAAGTAATGGACATTTTAAAGAACTATTTTGAAATAATATTAATTATATTTTAAATAGTGTTTTATCTATATTTGAAGAAAAAATCAGACTTACAAGGTTAAAAAATATTGAACATTTTTTTTACTATTTATCTTATGTAAAAATCATTATGCCTTTCTATATATGATTTATTGCTTTTTAGACAAAGATAAGTCTAACAATTTCTTATAAGATATTAGTTAAAACAATAAACAAACATCAGTTATAACATCCACAAAAGAATAAGAATTTATTTTACAAACATTTATTACAAACACTTTTACACTCCTAACACTTAATCCCTTCCCCATTCTATATATATATATATATATATATATATATATATATATATATATATATATATATATATATAACTGTAAACCTTTTTGCGTTTGATGAAGAATATATATATATATATATTATTATATATATTTGTCATTTTTTTCATAAATAATGGGTTAATGTAGTTGTTGCGTACGGCTAGCGTGAGCTTGTATGCGTACTTTAGTGGCATTAGCTATGTTAAAAAGAGTTATGTGTGACATTTTTTTTTCACTTAATTAAAAAAAAAAATGTTTGTGTTTTACGTTTTATTTCAATGAAAATTTATTCCTTTATAGCCCACTAATAGCATCTTTCTGTGTCCGACATTTATTCCCGGACACTGTGTATATATATAATACGTACGAGTATGTGTATGCTTTATATTATATACATACTTGAAAAATGTCCTAGCTTAATGTGTTCTATAGAATAACATAATTTTCACAATCGATCGCCATCTCTCACAATAATACCTCTTTCATTAGTGTTTCTTCGTTCTGTTGTAAGATATTGCAATGCATTGGCAACATTCTTTGTGTCATTAAAATTATTGTTAATGTCTTTTAATTATTTTTTTTATATTAAAAAAAACATTGTAAAAGTACACTGATTAAAAAAGTAATGTTCCAAGAATAAATCACAAGAGTAAATAATTTAAAAAAAATTTCAAGTTGTATATAGCCTTTTGTGTTGGTAGGAAAGTATTAAGTGTTATAATTACAAGCAATTTAATTTTTTTTTGGAAAATCATAGTTCATTGTTAGTTACTCTTGCGTATAATAAACACCATTGTTATCTATAACCCATTCTCAACGAGCAGATAAGCCGTGGGTTCTTTCTGCGTCCAAACTTGAGGGCAATTTTAATTCAAAAAACTTATTAAAGAAATTTGAAAACTTTCCTCTATAATCAAACTTTTAATGCTGAATGTGATTATTTAAAGTCCGGAATAAATAAAAATCGGTTGGTTCGAAGTCAGAGGAATATGGTGGATATGATATAATTTCCCAATGAAACTTCAGAAACTGTTACGAGCAGCCGGGCGTTATAGTGAAGAAAATAAACTTTTGAGTGTTCTTTACGTTTGTTTTGTATATCTTTGCGAAGTTGGTCAAGTTGATTGCAGCATTCTATTGGGGTATTTACTGGTAGTAGCTCTTAATAAAAAACGCCTTTTGCGTTTCACCGAACATATAAAAAACATTCTTTTGATGAAGTTAATTTTTTGGAGTCGTTACCGGCTTTTCATGTGAGCTTAGCCATTGGCGCTTACGTGTGTAGTTTAAGTACATATTGCACTTTTTGTCTCCAGTTACCAATTAGTAAAGCCAGTATTGGACGAGTATCAGGAAAAAAATCATACATATATTGGCACATTGAGATCTAATCTGTTGATTCTAAACGGAAATCAGGGTATGTGATATCCACTCCCTTGGCTTATACACTTTACCCAGATGATACGAGTGTTCTTAATTAATTCTTAGTTAATTAATTATAAATGTTCTTAGTTAATTCTTTTAAAAGGTCTATGCTAACCTGTATCTATGCAAAATCAACGTCTTGCAGTTGCACTAGAGGCCGCATCTTCTCAGTGATCTAAACGAAACTCTTACAACAGACAATAACAAATATACTTTCTTGTCGCTTCCATGTTCTAGTAAGCACTGAAGCGGTCCGTAGCAATTGACACATATTTATATAGTTTACCCCCACCATTTTACATTGTTGCGCTCTAGGTAGTTCTATCAATTTCTAGAAAAAAATAGAAAGTCTAAAAAACGCTACTTTTTCTACCAAATTAATATTTTCATTGTTGTTTACATAAAGAAAATTGATATTTAATGCGTTTATCTTATATTTATTGCACGGAAAATATAGGAATTGACAGTTGCGTAATAGGATAAGTTTTTCAAAATATTTTTGTATTAATTTTAGTGAAACTTAATTAAGAAGTTAATATACGAGCATCTGATTTTAAATTAGCTTTTTTGGATAGACTTAAGCGCCCGCATTTTATATCGCCACCATCAGGTAGCAGTTCGTTTTAACAAACAGCAGGCGCATTGCCTGTATGGGGTAGCCAGGCGTTTTCCTCGTAATTACAAAACGTTTAAAGCAGTTTTATTTAATATGCAAATATTTAAATAGTAATATTTGTAAATAAATACTAATAAATCCAGTACTATGGAGGATATATGACGGCAGAAGTCGAATCTCGATCATTGCTTTGTCCCACCATATTTCGAATTGCACGCGGACGATAGATACTTGATGTATAAAGTTAGGACAATAGGCCCTAGGAGACCTTTATTTACTGTTTCGCAAGTTATTTACTGATTAATAAATAGGTTGTTGCTAAATAGAGATAAGGATGTAGTAGCTAAATCAACGAAGGAAAGGCTTGAAATTCTTAAGGCGCTGGTTCAGTTTTTTTATGTCTTGAAAGATGAAAATATTCGCTGCACAACACCGTAGAAAATTAAGCTTCGTGATTTAGGCTTCGGCTGTATATAATCGATCATAATACTGACGGCACTATTTAACAAGTTTTTTACAAACAGAAGGAAAAAAACTTGAAAATTTTAAAAAAATGGGTTATTTTAATATTTGTTGCGACATTTGTCTTACGATAACAATATTTTACTTAGATTGGCTTTGGAATTAGACAAAAGTGGGCACAAAAGTTGGGCACTACCCAACTGTACATTAGAACAATTTTTTTACAAACACAGAAGGTTAAAAACGTGAAAATTTTACGTGCACGATTAAAAATTATAATATTCTTTTAGACAATAAAAAAATGTGTTATTTTAATATTTGTTGCGACATTTGTTTTACGATGACAATATTTTACTGAGATTGGCTTTGGAATTAGACAGAAATGTAGTGCCCAACTGTACATTAGACAAATTAGTTTTGTATCTAATGTATATAATTAATCTAAAAACTTTTGAATGTATTGTCCCTTCTGGTTATTTGGAAAGTTTCTATTTAAGTTTTAAGTGTTTGAACTCATTTCATTCCATTTCACAGAGCATGCGGACTCTTCAACAAGTATCTCGATTTCAATGGTTTAATTCAGAGGGTGCAATCTGCTTTACCGGTTCTTATTACCAAGTTTTATATTATTCAGAAAGGGACAATAGTAATAACATACTTAAATCGGTAGTTAAAAAAATAAATTACAAGGCAATTTAAAAATACTCGAAATGCACACATGCCAGCATTATAGGTAATAGTATATAATAGGTAACAGGTTTATATTCATAAATATATTGTACCAATTATTGAATTATCGTCGATCTAAAAAAGTATTTTTACTTTTTACGATGTATTTTTAAGGTCAGTTTTAACCTTTTTATAGTCTGTCATTATAGTAACTGTGCGTTGTTTAAGCATTCACTACGTGTTTATATACGGAAGTATGAGATCAATTGGAAATGGGTTCGGATTCCGGTTCAGATAAGATAATGGGAAGGGTCGAAGATAATAAATTGTTCATCATGCAACATATGTACATATATTTCAATAACCTGAAATATATGTAATATTTCAGGCATACTTGATGGATGTTGTTGGTGTATCAGTGTTTTTAGTTATTTTGAATTACATAAGGGTTTCATTTTAAAACACTTCTATTTGGTATTTTCGTAGCTTAAAAAATAAACATTTATAAATCGAACAAATTATGTTATTGGGTTCTCCCCCCAAAAGTTCTGAATCTTGATGTTATCTCTATGATAAAGATATATATTTAAAATTGACATATATTACATATTGCTTGGATCCAAAATTAAAAATCATCATTATACTATAGTTAGCCATGTCATAAAAGTTACTAGGCTGAACTATTTCCTTGTTTTTTTTTTAACTTTTTAACGTTGAGTTAATATTTTTTTTTGTTAATATTTTTAATTAATTTTGTACAATTATTACGTGAGCTTAATAGGTCAACGGTGGTTCGTCTGGATATTGTAACCAGATTAGCCGTAAGGTGTGTTTTTTTAATGTGGAATAAATAAAACATACTTCAGTTTTGTTTAAAAAAATTATGTAATAGAATAACAAAATCTTTATTTAAACTGACGTAAAAATTTTCATTTGTTATGAAAACGAACAAGGATTTCTGTTTAAATAATATTCCTTTCCAACATTGTATCAAGGTAAAATGTAACTTTAACTTTTTTAATTTCGGAATTGTAAGTTGTGGAATATTAAAAATGCGTACAGATAGATAGATATCAAAATTTCAATAACAAAATCACTCACGTGTTCATACGTCTGCTAGTCTGTCACAAAAGTGTTTTTTTAAACACTTGACCTAGAAATTTTAAAGTATAATGATAAAGCATATTAATAATATGTGCATACCCCAAAAATTAAATTAATACTCTTATAAAAATTTCATTAGAAAATTTTCATATGGAAATTTCTGAATTTTTTTAAATTGCATTAATCCAGTGGGTTATCAATTGCTAATATAATATATAATAAAAGACATATATTATAATAAAAGACATATAAGGATTTGAAATATATTTATTGTTCAATTTTATGTGCTCTAGAAATATTGCTGAAAAGACCTGTAACAATTTTTTCAGAAACGGTTTGACGTTGAAATTAACCCGCATATACGAGTATCTTAATAGCTAACACTCCCAAATATTTATATGGGAATTTCTAGGAGGGAATATAAGTTTTTTTTTCAAATTTTATGTATAGTGTAATATAAAATAAAAATTAAGTCGTCATCGTGGTATGCTGAGTTGAGGTATACGGCCTTTGAGTGTGAGGTGCACCGCGGGGATCCGGGTTCGGTCCTCGGCCGCTCGTCGAGAGGGGCTGGACTGGTATTCTGGTTGGCTGTAAGAGATTGCTCTTGTAGCAATAAGTCTGCCATATGTATCAATTAGATACATTAAAGTACAGAAATAAATAATAAAAATTAGAAAAATATATAATGTATATTTATACACAGTCACTGAATCATCGTTTGAAAATGTAAGTTAGGGACCTAAAAACTATTCTTACCTTAGTAAACCTTATTTTCGAAATTACAGAAGAAAGTTTAAAATTTAAAAAAAAAACAGTTTTTTTAGAAAAGTACACAAAGGTCGTAGTGAAACTATAACGATGGTTCTGGATATGACAGTTTTTAAAATATTCACGATGATTATTATAAATAAAGTAATTTCACTTGAAACGAAGTAAGAAACCCTTGATGCGCGAGGCCGATTCGCACTTGGCCGGTTTTATTCACACGTAATAGCAGAACAGTTACCTCAGTAATCATCATATTAATTAAGTTTTGAGGCACTCTAACTGGTAATATATAAAGATCTTTATTTAACCACGCCAAGAACCAAGAGCTTTTTTTAACCACGATCTTCTTGTTGTAGTCTAACTGCTACTCGTTAGTGCCAAATTAAGTTTTTTACGGATTCTCACTGGCAATAGATATGAGGAGCTTTAAATAAAAATGTCTAAAACCACGATCTTTTTGTTGTAGGCTATCTGCTACTTGTCAATGTCAAATGAAGTTTTTTACCGATTCTCACTGGTAATAGATATAAAGAGCTTTAAATAAAAATGTCGATAACCACGATCTTTTTGTTGTAGGCTCTCTGCTACTCGTCAATGTCAAATGAAGTTTTTTACCGATTCTCACCGTAATAGACATAAAGAGCTTTAAATAAAATTGTCGGTAACCACGATCTTTTTGTTGTAGGCTATCTGCTACTCGTCAATGTCGAATTCAGTTTCTTATGGATTCTCGCTGTTAATAGATATAAAGAGCTTTAAATAAAAATATTGGTAACCACGATCTTTTTGTTGTAGGCTCTCTGCTACTTATCAATGTCAAATTAAGTTTTTTACGGATTCTCACTGGTAATAGACATAAAGAGCTTTAAATAAAATTGTCGGTAACCATGATCTTTTTGTTGTAGGCTCTCTGCTACTCGTCAATGTCAATGCTGGTGGATTCGTGTAATTTATACCTATACAATATTTTATATACAATGTTACAGTATAATGAATGAAATTGACACACGGTTATTTTACGATTCAATACCTTACACGATATCCGATGTTCGCTTTTTGTTGGGCCGCAGGCTGCTGGAAAGTCGTCGCAAATGAAACTCGGAGGCTATAAACATATTTTTATCTCTCTTCGGGCGTTTTACGTGTTTAATCAACCATGAGTTTCTTAATGTAATACGATTCGAAACGTTCGAGGTTGTCGAGCCTCAAAGGCGGAACTGACCGCACGCTCGTCGCAATATCAATAATACATAAGCCAGTCTCGAGTCACTCTTCGTTTAAAGTACTCATTTTCAGGACCGCCGGTATAGCTTACATGTTTTTGTCACTGAGAGGACGTAATTAATGAGGGTAACTATATGTATCGTCGGCTTTGCGGCTTCTGGCAACACATAACTTGTATAGCTGGATTCACGGTTGTCAGATTATTTTGCTACAAAATACTGAACTAACAATTATGGGAGAAATAGAAACAGATAAGTTCTTCATCAGGAAAAATAACGTCAATTGTAGCTATGATTAAGAAGATTCTATGCGTATTTGCAATACATCAATTTATTAATTTTAACTAGTGTTTCATTCTAAAGATAAACACAACGAGTTTATTGTTTCATTTCGGTTTCTATCCACGCTTTTTTCTGCCACAGTTTTCTAAAATCCTTTACTGTCCACGCAGTAAAACATTGGAACTCCAGCTGACATCAAAAACATTTTCTCGTTAATTTTTTTCAAACATTGGGTGAAAAAATCTACCTCTCCTAAACCCTAGAACTCTGGTATTTTCTTTCTTCCATCCTCATTAATTTCAGTATTTATATTCCTTTTTTTGTTTAAAGTGTACTGAACAACCACTTTTTCCATGTTAACTTATTGTGACTGCAAGAGATTAAGCATAGAGAAATAATCCGTCATATAAAGAATTTCGCATGCAACTCGGTACACTTGACAGAAGTGAAACTTCTTTTAGAGATCTGAATCTCGATTTGTATATGGTAGGGGTAAAACGCCAAAGAAATAGAGAGAGAGAGAGAGAGAGAGAAATATTAATAATATATTTCAACAGTGAGTACTATTCATAATTAATATTACTCACTGTTGAAATACATACAGCACTGCGATGCGTATACTATAAACATGCTTAAAGGTAGGATAATATAACTCAACGTATGAGTTAAATATTTAAAAAATATACTAAGTGTAAGTCCATAGATTGTACTAAATTCATATAAGAAAATTATAATATTCAGAAAATTTAACAAAATGTCATGAAAAATCTATGTAAATATCTAATGAAATCTTCATATAAATGTACATAGACAATTGTTAATTAAAAATATCCATGATGCCAGTACCAGAACACGGCTAAATGCGATTGAAGGAAGTCGGGATGTATTGTTTCTATTTTAAATTATATTTACGACAACTTTATGTGCGGGTTTATTAAAATAAATTAAGTACATATGTCGTTACTATTGTAATAGATTAAGTACACGTGAAATTTTTAAAAAATCAAAATTTTGACAGTTTACTTTTGACACACTTAACTGTGCACGTTAAGTGTGTCAAAAGTAAACTGTCAAAATTGAATGCGTGCACTTCTTGTCTTGTTCTATCGTATTTATCTATATCTCTCGGTTGTTAGCTAAATACCTATTTTATGTTCTTCTTGCGATAGATTCGTTACATTCAAACGTTTCACGAAATTCGACTCTGACATTTTACTCTCATCACGCCCCAAGAACTTTCACTTCAATAATAAATAAATAAAATCTACACAGTGTAACGGAAAAAGCAAACATTTGGTACGATTATAGAATTTGATAATCCAAAATTATTTCGAGAAGGAAGATTATCATATTTTATTCTTTACTGTTTGAAAATATTGAATAAATTTGGCTTTAATTTTGTAAAAATTCATTATACGCATCACGTAAAATTTTTCTCAACTAAATGAAATTTAATCTTTAACGTTTCTAAAGCGAAGGCAAGAGTTATTGAGTTAACAAAATGTTGTTTTTAATTCAAACGTGAAACAGATCGATGAAAGCTAATAACTATTTAACACAAATTTATGCTATAGTTAATCTATCCACATAAACATCTGATGTATAGTTATGTAATACTTATAATTATATAATACCTTAAAGGCACCAAATTTTTGCTAATTGTAAAAGAAAAAAAATTGGTTCACTTATAGAGTTAACTTTACTTATAGAGTTTGGTTCACTTAGAGAGTTTCATAATCCAAATTTATTTCGAGAATAGACATTATAATATATTATTATTAAATGTTTTAAAGAGAAAGCTACAGTTCTTCAGTTATCCACATTTTATTTTTAATTCCAAAGTGCCCACATGTCAATGAAAGCTAACAATTGTTTAACAAACAATTTTACTATAGTTAATCGATCGACATGAGCACATAATAACCATATAATAACTGTATATATAGATATGTAATAACTAATTATAAAATACTATAATTTTAAATTTTTTTTGTAATTATAAAGTTTGATAAACCGAAAAATTATTTTGAGAGTACTGAGTACTGAGTCAACAAAACTTTATTTTTAGTTTCAGTGTGTAACATAACAGATGAAAACTAGTTGTTATTGAAAGTCTAAAATAATTGTAGGAAGCCTATACATGTGCATGTTTCTGCATAATAACATACAGTTTCAGTAACGCAATCATTTATTATTTGTTTTTGTACGGAACACACTGTGTTTGAGAGCCATGCTTGCGCTTGATTCTTGGTGTTCAAGCACATTTCCTAAGCTTTCAATCATTTTTGAAATCTTTGTATTTATATACTTTAACTAGTTTTCGCCTACGGCTTGACTCGTTCGAGCTAGGCCATTTGATACTACTCGATGTTTCCTAAACATAAGTTAATACATTTTGTAAAATTTTATAGTCACAGATTCTCATCGTTTCTTATAATAAAGAAATATAAAGGAATGTGGTAGGAAGAACTTTAGGGAATATTGATCGTGGTTTATAATATAGCATACAGTAAAAAACATCGACATCTGGGAATATCGATACTTTCTTTCTATGCTATTATCGATATGAAACATTTACGATTCTACTCATGAGTGTAGTATCGATACTATTGATTTGATGTAGTTTTGAGCTTGTGTGAGCAGGCATTTGATATCCGTCCGTCCATCCAAGTCCCGTAAGTTGCATCTCGACCCCCACTTTCTCAATTTCAAATCTTCTTATTAATATATCACCCGATGTTTCATTCACTCTTATTTTCATATCTATTCAAAAATCTTTGGATATTGAGATAACATGAAGTGCGCAATTATGATTGGATGTACTCTGCATAATTTGTCATCAACATTAATACAGTCTGTGCAACTAGTCGGTTAATATCTATCAATATCAAGACTATCAATATCAAGACAGCTTGTGTAAGTAGGCTGGTGATATTTAAATCCCGTCCTTACTGCATCTCACATCCGACATGCCCGCGTCACCATTCGATCAATCCGCCACCTTTATAAAGAGATTGCCAGCCGTTGTCCCATTCACTTTTATTGTTACACCTATTCAAGAATCTTTGTGTACTGAGAGTAATACAGATCGGCGACTTAGCTGTTGATAACTAAATTGCGTCTAAATATTGTCCTTACTTCACACCATATCCAGCGTCGCCGTTCAATAAATTGGCTACCTTTTTAATGAGATTATCATCCGCTGTCTCATTCACTCTTATTAGTATACCTATTTGAAAACTTTTTAAATATTGAGATGACATGAATTGCGCAATTGTAATCGGAGATACCTTCTGTAATTTGTGATCAACGACAATACAGCCTGTGCGGCTTGACTTTTGATAGCTAAATCCTCCGTTTCTGGCACGCTTGCATTATCTTTCAGTCAATCACCCACTTTCTTATTGAAATTATCACCCGCTGTCTCATTTACCCTTATTTTTACATCAATCGATAATTTTTGGGATGTTGATAAGATATAAAGAGGGTAATTAAGATCGGAGATATCCTCTACAGTTTGTGATCTACAAGATTAAAAAAACACAAAGATTAAAATTCGAACTTAGACTTTCGTCCCATTCTGTACGTAACCCAGTCCTTTATCGTTGCGCCAATTACTCGCTGGGAAAAGTAACGAAATAAAAGTATACTTACTAATTCGGTTCCTCTCATTCGGCCGCACTCGGCTTAGCACCGAGTACACCTGAAGTTGAAGTGTTCGCCGCGTGCGGCCTACCATCAATTATACCCGAAGCGCAGCGTAACGCGAAATCACAAATCTTCTCCCGTCCAAAAAATTTGGACAAAGTGGGCTACAAGTGTTCTCACTGAAAAACCTTATAACTTTGTTATGTCCGTCCGTCTATCCGTTACAATCTCCATAATTTCCACAGTTATAGACCTCTGTTATACCTATTATGCAAGCATATTCTTCAAATGCAATCTAAATTAAAATTTAGTAAAATATTGGAAGAAAAGTATAATGTTCCAATATTAACTTAAAAAAAACGACTCAACTAATAACAAAAGATTATTTGTAGTCTAACTTTATATATAGATGTTAAAAGACACACCTAAATTGTGATGTAAAATAATGATAAAATATATATTGCTAGCTTTTTATTCGCTTAGAATTCAGATTAAGACGGTGGGTCTTGACTAACTCAGTGGCTGCATCGGTACATCTATTTATAAACAATGTTAAATGCTTGATATATACACGTTGCGCCATTTGTTAACATATTGCAGTAATTAAATTGTATTAATGAACAAAAACACCGAGTTTCATCCTGTAAAATTAATTTCTCGGGTTAAATGTGATCAATATGTTAATTTTGAATCACGAACTAGGTCCGGGCCCAGTTTTATGGAAGTCTGCCATGTCGTTTAGGAGTAATTAATTAACAAACATCCGAACATATATGTCGTGGTATTAATATTCGTAGTTTAATTAATATTCAAACATATTCTTACTGCATCGAAAGGGTTAATAAGATATTTTTACACCACCTGGTCTACAAATTAGGTCTAAGTAAAAATTACTCAATCACAAAGAGCGTCTATTATATTTAAAATTAAACACTGACTAAACGAAGAAACGTATTGACTGCATATTCCTTCATAAGTTTGTCCACAATGCAACTGATAGCAGTCCACTTCTATATTACTTAATTTGTCCCCTCCAAAATTTCTACGTAAATATTGGTGACACACTAGATGTGTCACCTCGACGATAATTTCTCAAACTTTTCGAACCATTGTGAAGAAACAGATAAAATGTAAGGATAGCTGGAAAAACAATATTTTCTTGCTTTCTCTGATTAAATTATAAAAATACATTCAAATGTAATAATTGTCTTATTGATGAAAAATATCTGTAGGAATTCAGTGGTTAAGCAGCCTGCAGTGGCTAAGAAAATATTGACTAGACCTGAGGAATCGGAGCGAAATGAAACATCAATTTATTTTTAACAGTAAGAATGTCGTTTTACACGAGAATCATCGTTCTTTGAGAAAATTTACGAAAAAAAACAAGTTTTTCACCACTGGTGATTTATTTGAACGCCAACCTCACACTGACTAATTTATTTAAACATCGACTTTACACTAGCTAACTAGTTTAAACACCAACTATACACCGGCTAGTTAATTTAAATTCCAAATTTACATCGTCTCATTTATTTAAACAGCGATTTTACACTGGTTAATTTATTTAAACACTAGCTTTACACCGGCTACTTTATTTAAACTGAATCTTGTATCGGATAAATTATGTAAACACTAGTTTTACACCAGCTAATTTGTTTAAACACCAGCTTTACATTGCCTAATTTACCTAAACACTAATCGTATATCGGCTAATTTATGCATTACATACTATCTAACTTGAATTACTAATATCGAATCAAAGCTAAGTACGAGTTTGTTTTTATGTTTTATTTTGTATTACTCATATTCGCAGTTTGGCAAAACTTCTCTAACGTTCTTAAACCTACCGTCAATAATTTAGAAGTTACAATCCGTTAATTGATAAAACAGACGAGATAAGCGGATGAACTTGTGAGACTTCCGTTTTTTTTTAATTTGTAGCTAAAAATTATAAATACGAAAAAAGTCTCGTCAAACTGGTCCAGTTGACTAAAGTTTGTTTTGATCGCACAGTTCCTGTATCGATGGATAGATGCAGCTAGACAGTCGTTGGCACTTTCATCCGGTCGTCGCACACTTGGACAACTAGATCGTCTTTGTATTACATTAGACGGTGAAAAGGTTCATTGCACTGGCGACATTTCGAGCTAACATTTACCTTATTACATAAATGAGAATATATTATATACTTATTTGAACTCAGCGATAAGGACTTTATTGATATTTCGTTTATATAACACATTTATATATGTATTTTTAAAGAGTAAGCATAGTAGTATAATAGTAGTTATTCAAAGTTACTTTCGAAATTATTAAACGAAATCAGTTATAAATGTTCATATTCAATTACACAATTCCGATTTTAGTTTTGTCTCCATTTTTTTTGTTCATTGATTTAGGCTTATTGCAAATATAATTTTTAGCACAATATTAATACAAATACCTGATTTTCAAAGCATTGATTTGTTTCCCGATTATTTAAATTTACTACTTTGAAGTTAACATCAAATGTAACGAATATTACCTTAAAATGACTTAAGATTATTTTTTAAACAGCCATTATTACATTTTATTTACTTTTTAGAATTTACTCCTTAAGAATCGTATTTCATATATAGCGCCCGGTATGAAGTTTTATGAGGAGTAAAATCAGAAGTTCAAAGCGTTAAAAAAGTATAACCGTTAGGTTCTAATCGTACGAAGTTCAGAGCGATAAAAAAATTGTAACCGTTAGGTGGCCTCTCCGCTCAACCGCAATGGCGGAGTGTGACACTCATAATTTACTATCGTTCGCTTATATCAAGATGTAATCATTAAATGTAATTATGTGTGAATATTTGCCATCTTCTCTCCTACAAAATTAAAAAGTCTCTTTTATTAATAACTTCTTAGTCTGACATCACTAATTTTTTAAAATTTTCTTGTTTAAATTTGATCTTGTTCATTTGTATTTTACTTGAAAATAATAATGACTTGAAAATAATATATATTTTAAAATAATAATAATAATTTTAAAACAATAATCATATTGTCAGCATTTTTTTATTAAAGAATTTTCCATTTACATTTAATGATATTTATAATTATATTTATGTATAGTGTTACCTATTTTATACATTCCAAGACAATCGTACTTAAGAAGTAAACTGCAGTCACGCGTCAGGGCTAACACGCATAATATTTTTTCTTTAAAATTATGTGAATTGTTTCAAAGCAATTAATCTTTTTAAGGAAGTAATGGGTTTAATTTTTCTCTTGATATAGTATTTCACTTATAAAGCGATAACGTTGCGCTTTTCATTTCCAGAAGTTTCTTTAAAGTATATTCTAGAACTATACTAATCTAATCATAATTAATATTTTTTTTTCAAAGTAACCATATAAAGTTATAAAATACAAAGAATCTGTATATAAATATGGAAATTTTCAAATTTACTTTCGGCTAAATGTCATATCACAGCGACTCACTTGCGGTTTCATCCATGTTTTGGTTTTATTTACTTTATTTACTGCGTTTGTAAACATTTCAATCCCAACTAGTAATTAGTGACAAAAATACATTTATTTCAAAATAATCTAAGCATGTGTGAATACCGGGGCGTTAGTGACAGTAAGTTATGTAGTCAGTGGTAGAACATATTGTAGTCGCTAGTAGGCAACGCTTTTCCTAAATTGTTAACGTTCAGTTTATTGAAATATTCAGACTGTAACATATCTATTATTTACACAGGTGTTTCTGTTGATTTAACTTTGCCTCTGCAAAAATGTTGTATTTTTAGTATTCCGTGACAAAATTGTCAAAACGGAATGTTAATAGTATCACTTCGGTATCCGCCCGTCCATGCATTTGTTACGGGCGATTTTTTTGGAAATTGTTGGAGGTTGGAAACTGTTGGTAGAAATTTAGGATATTTAAGAGTTCCTATATAGAGGATATTAATATGGGCATGAAGTATATCATTATGGGCATGAAGAAGAAGGTGGCGAATTTAGATTTTGGGCTTAACCTTTAACTACTGACGTGATATTTTTTACATAAGTTCTGACGTGGGGGCCTGAGCAGCTAGTGCCTTTAATCGTTGATGTAAACGATAAATGAAGATTTTAAGGTTCAAATAATTACTATCTAAAATAAGTATACTTAAATAAAACAAGTGTATTTTTAAAATTAATTTTTATTTTTAAGTGACATACTTATATTAAATTATAATAATTTTAATTTTTAAGTAACATTTCTTAATTGTTAAGTAACATTTTTTGGCAAAATTTACTTGAGATCAGAAAACAGTCTGTATTTCTTAAAAAACTTAACAAAGTTAATAACATTATTTGTACTTTTAATCTTCAATAATATCTCTAATAAACTATATATAATTAACCGTAGCTATTACATAAAAAAAATAAAATTGCAAGGCACAAAATCTTACAAACTAGGCACAATCTGGGCAAACTTTCTTAGCGCACTGAAGGCATACGTGTTTTTTACACAAATAACATATATGTGTGGACTTTCTTTGAATACCTTCTTCTTATCTTAAGTCCTTCTTCTTCAACTTCTGGAAGTTCTGGATATCCAAAAGAAGGCATTTTAGGTCCCAACACTCGTGTCAAACTCAAGCGTAGTTTTTTAGGCAACTAGCAACTAACGAGGCAGTTTTTCATTATATACTCTGCGTTTTAAGTGTGGCAACACCAAATGACGGGCCAACTCTTTTATGAAAATACCTCTTTCTGTCATTTTTTCTTGGTGTATATCATACAAGATATGGCTATTGACAGAGCTGCAATCTAAAATACGATAAAATATTACCATCGGCCAACATCGTGTCCTGCGGCTACATGTATATATAGCACACTTTTTATCTATTTCGTCCACTCCTCCTTTGGTTGTATTATAGAAGTGGATTATTTCAGGCTTTCCAGTAGATTCATCAGTACCTTCAGCATGGTGCATTGATGATAAAAGAATGACTGCCTTATTTTTTTTTGGGGCATGCGAAACAAGTGTATTTTGACCGGGAAAACCATAAAGTGTAGAATTGACTTCTCTTTTTTTTGACGGTAGGAATTCTTTCGGTATCTCACGCTTTTTTTCAACGTGCCAACACATGTTAAACCCTTTTTCTTCAAATCATCGACAAGTTCAAGTGAATTGAACCAGTTATCACAAGTAATATTTCTGTTACTCCCGTATAATAGCTTTGTGAGACGAATAACTGATTGCGTTGGTACCAGGAACTATTTTTTCATCATCTGTCAAACCTGCACCATCTGATCCACATCCTGTATATATATAACAGTTATACAAATAACCATTTTTTGCGTCACATAAGCACATTAGCTTCAATCCGTATTTTGCTGGTTTCATTGGCATATAAATCATTAGGTGTGTACGTCCGCGAAAAGGAACTAACATTTCGTCAACTGTGGCATACTCGCTGACGTTATAAACCTTTTAACAATTTTCCACAAATTGAGTAAAAATTTTTGAAATTGCTGCTATTTTGTCAGTCTTCCGTCGTTCTTCGCGATCAACAGTCATCAGATGTCATTGTCCATAAACTTATTCCATATTGAATAGGGGTCTTTTGAATCATTTGCTGTTAGGTTTGAAGAGTTGGTCCGTCTTATAATGTTGTATTGAGGCGTCCTGACTGCTCTTGATGGAGGTTGCCGTGACCATTTGTATCGGTTTTGCCGTAGTAACACCGTAATGATGATAGTGGAAGTTTGTCTTCGGAAAAATTTTGTTCCGATTCCTCTTCAGGCTCTGAGTCACTCTAAGAATCTTCATTATGCCCTTGTTGCTCTGGAACAAATGTATCACCGAGGTCTTCTGTCTCTGAACCGCTAGACTCTTCATAATTCACCCAAGATAAGAGAACTGATTGAAAATCCGGGTGTCTGGTCGCAACCGACTTCATAATTCTTGGTTCCATTTTATATTACTTGTCCAACTATTGAAAGAAAAAGTTAATATTAATAACATAAGTGATTTTAAAAAAAGTTACGTAAATACTGACAATGGATCACAGAGGCCCGAAAAAAACTTCGAAATGAATTTACTTACCAAAATTGCGAGCGCCGACACGTAAACTACCACTCACAGCCGCGGCGTTACTAAACTCGAAGCTACAGGAAGCCGCGTGTGCGCCGGGTGCGGGGGAAGGGAGTTATTCGATATTATTACTGTTGTTAGGCCGGAGTGGACCCCACGTCAGTAGTTAAAGGTTAATATCACGGGTTAAATTAGGAAATCAAAAGAAAAAAAATTAAATTTGTCGTGTTCTTATTGAAGCACGAATTCAACCATATATATGATATATTTTTTGAGAATTTTTTAAATTTTTCGCAAAAAGAGCTTGAAAATTACAGTCCCCCACTCTTATCACCAGAAAGATTGACAAAAGTCCAGTGCGATTAACATTTATAAAAAACTTAATTGTTTATTTCCTTATATTACTGTTAAACCATTGCTTTTAGATTAAAAAAAACTACTTTCCGACAAAAACTACTTCTTACTATGCAAAAAACAACTTTTGTTTTCACATGTTTTCCAAAATTGTTAATTTTGCTCAGTAGAAACACTGCTTCAGCTCCGTTTATATGCGATGTAATATGGCATTGGTACAGTCGACTTTACTATTAATATTTAAGTGGGGAGCTGATGGCACGGGATATTAATTGCGTATGTAACTATAGTATATACTTGACCGATTTTTCTCTTGGAATCGCAAATTTTACAGTGATTTAAAAAAAATGTTTGAGAATTATTCTAAGTAGTTCCTTAACATTTTATGCGCAGAATTTTCTGTTGGAATCATAGAAATGTTGTCCGTCATATTCAATTTTTTTTCTAAAACTGTAATAAATACAATAACGGTAACTTTAATTCCAGTTTCCAGTTTGTTTAATAATTTTTAAGTGATTCCAGTACAAAGAAATGAAAGATAAATTAACAGAGAAAAATTTAAAAATATGTTTCATCGTATTACGTTATACTTTATCACAGGCAATAAGCAAATCAACAATATAATCCTCATGTAAATGCGTTTAGTTGTTTTTAAGTTATGCGCGATGAAACAAGCAGACAAAAATCAAATGACCTACTGTTGTGTTCTATAGCTCCTTATTTATATAGATTCGCCCGAAATCATTTTTTCTCAGAAATATTTAACTTTCCGCCTTTACTGTTTTATTATATCCATCTATATAGGAGAGAGTAAAGTCCAGAAATACGTGCATCTCTGAAAAAACCGCACTGTGTCTAGAAATACATACACGTCTAGGATGAAGTTGAAAAAGTGTGGTGTCGAAACTCCCTAAAAAATATACCTATTTTTATATACATAAACTTACAAAAATACATATTATATCTAGAAATATCTCTCTGTCGAAGTCGAAACAGTGTGGGGTCGAAACTTAATAAAAAATATACCTATTATTGTATCCATACACTTACAAAAATACATATTATATCCAGAAATACATATACCTCTCCGTGAAGTTGAAAAAGTGTGGCGTCGAAACTCCGTAAAAATTATATCTATGATTATATCATCTAACAGGTAATTCTAAAAATTTCATAATTCTATAAAACAAGTACAGTTAGGTAAATGAATCTATATGCAGCTCAAAAAATCAAGAGTATTGAATTTGTTCTCCATAATACGCCATTACCTCAATTCCTCCTCTGAACATACACAATAGCAGTAAACTGAAAACTTGGCAATTGTCTGCCATTAGTTTGCAATATCTACCAGGATATTTGAGGAAAAATAAGATAATAATAATAAACAAAAATTTCCATTTACATTTAAAGTTTAAATTAAAGTAAAAATACGAAAAGATTTATATAATTAATACAGTTAAGAAAAAATGTAAGTGTTTGTGATTTTTATTTTTCAGCTTGCCAATACTTTTTTCAATACGCATATTCGACTATTAAAATGAATCTTCTTTTAAAACAAATCAGTCCGTCTGCTTATACGAACGGGTTTAATCAAAAACTACTGAAGATGTCGACATGAATTTTTAATAGTAATCTGCGACCAACTTAAGTTTTTATTTCAACGTGATAGCTGAAACTGTTCACAAATTGTGATGATAATGGAATAGGATTCCGTGAAAAATATCCTTATTTTGAGGCAGTGCGTAGTGTATACATAATGTGGGTCAAATATACATTCAAATGCAATAGCATATAACTTTGTCCTTAAATCAATTATTACTTTACCCTTAGATCAGCACCTAATTTATATTAACAAACGTTGCGTAGTCCCCACTGTATAAATAATATGGGTCAAATATACATTCAAATACAATAGCATATAACTTTATCCTTAGATCAATTATTACATTAGCCTTAGATCAGTACCTAATATATATTAACATGCGTTGCGTAGTTCTCACAGTATACATAATGTGGATCAAATATACATTCATATGCAATAGCATATAACTTTATCCTTAGATCAATTATTAATTTACCTTTAGATCAGTACCTAATATATATTTATTAAATGATATTTATATTTTCAATTACATTCCGTAAAGCTCCATCTACGGTGCAATAGCAGAACCCTTAATTATCAAAAACGTTTTCGATGAAATTTCATATGGCATTATCTATAGAGCAGTAGTAAAAGTCTTAATTAAGTATTTATTTATTTTGATTTTTTAAAATAATCTGTTTGGACAAATGCAAAAAACCACACAAACAAAGTTAATAATACATATTAAACGAATACGCAAATAAAAATAAACTTTGGAAAATATGTCTTTAAATCATTGTATTTTCGATAACATAATACTAAAGTGTTCGTTGGTATTTAAAACGTCTCGTTGAGTTTCCACCAGGTTAAATCCGTTAAATAAAGTCTTGTTTGACAAATTAAAGATCTTAAACTCGCTGAGAGTAAGGTGAGCAAATAAAAGCACAAACTGCAGTAGAGCTGTTTGCTTACTTCAAACTCCCTTCAAAGAGATCCTTGCGTCGTGTGAATGCTGGCGTTCGGCTTTTCATTAAAGTTTCCTTGTACAGTTAGTAGCATTGACGTTATTATGAAGTTGAGATGCTATTTAACTTTAGCTATGAAAATGTATCTTAGTTAAAGTTCATGTTTTGTTTGCGATAATTATTGACATGGTACAGAGAATTTCGTTTTAAACATTATATAATTTATAAATGAATTTCTAGTGAAAGTTCAATTTCTGAATTTTGAGGTTACTCAACCGATTGTTAATTTTGCTCAACGAGTTTAATTTTCATGATTGGTAGTACAATATCTGGATGATTTCTCTGCTAGTGAAATTTTATGACGAATTGATTTTTGGTTTGTGCCTGTTGTATGTAAAAAGGTTTTATTTTAGGTAAATTTCATCTTTATATAGTTCTAAGATTTACGCAAGACAATTTAGAAATTTCTCTTGAAAGATATGAAGTGTTTTTGAGGTTACTCAACCGATTGTTAATTTTGCTCAATGTATTTAATTTTTTATTGGTACTGCAATAACTGAATGATTTCTCTACTAGTGGAATTTTATGACGTATTATCCTTGGTTTGTGCCTGTTGTACGTAAATAGGTTTTATTTTAAGTAAATTTTGCCATTATGAAGTAAGATTTACGAAAAATAGTGTAGAGTATAATTCTATTATATACAGAATGTAACACAGAACGTGTCTATTATTTGGACAAGTGATTCTGTGCATCAAACTGAGTGGAATAAGGGTATAAAAATTCTCAACCCCTCCTAAAAATCCTGTCAAATTTGTGAAATCACAACGTAAATATGTTTATTATTTTATTTTTTAAAAGAATAAAATATGGTGCATATTTGAAGAATTCTTTATTATATAGAATAGTCGCTTTGGTTTTCTGTTTTTTTTTTCATGATTTTTGGCTCAGTATTTTTGGAAATAACTTCCCCCTTATTATTATGCTATATTTTTGGAATATCTTTTTAAAAACGCAATTTAAAATTATGAAAAAATTTGTCTTTTTAATTAATTTTTATCATATTTGTCATGTGGAATGTTATTTCAAAGAGCAAATAATATCCCACATGACAAATAAAATAAAACGAATTAAAGCCTTTATTTAACTTCTCTTTCATTCTTATATGAACATTTTTAGAAAGTTAGCTACATTAAAATATGACTGTTAATAAGGTGTATTACTCTGACAAATTTTAAATTTCTATGTCACATAATATTTGAGAAAAACCGGTGGTGTACATAGAAAGACGTAAATATATTATTATATATAGAAAGATGTAAAATATCTAAAAAAAATATTAGATTTAGAATCATCGTTATTGTTTTCCTGCAACTTTTCGTGGACTTCTCAAAAACCCCTACTTTTTCATAATTTTATGCTGAGTAGTTTCGGTAATAGGTCCCCACCTATTAAACCCCTAAGGGAGGCATATTTTCTGCTTATTTTTCAGTATATATAAGAGATATATATGTAATATAATACTTAAATTCACGAAAAAGTCTTTTTGAGTCCATTATAACTAGCCCTTTCAAAAGATATGCCACACTATTACAGGACATTTTTTTCCGAATAAGTAAATTTCCCTCCAAAAATTTCCAAATGAGTTTCATCAACTGAGATATGTGCTGGTTAACATGTTTTATTACTCTGCTAAATTTCAAGTTTCCACGTCAAGCGGAAGCGGCTATGACGGAGGACGGAGAGTGATCCTATAAGGGTTCCGTTTTTACTTTTGTCGTACGGAAAAAACTGCGTATTTGAAAAAACTGCGGTATTTGACACTAGGCAGTAGAAAATATAGGAACAAACGAGATATATTTCAAAGAAGATATAATGTTATTGAAAGAATATAAATGTGAACGCAAGGCATTTCATTGGTGTAACAACATTTTGTACTTATCAAACGACTTTTTAACATAACCATATTCGGCTTTTACAAATATTTTTTGAACTTTACTCTTTAAGAATCAATTTTCATATTTAGCTCCCGATATGAAGTTTTATGACGAATAAAATCAGAGCGTTAAAAAAGTGTAACCGTTAGATGGCCTCTCAGCGCAACATTTCTGAGCATCTGTAGAATAAGATATCAATATGTTTATTTGGCATTTTCTTATGGTGTAATCGCAATGACGGATTGTGACACACATCTTGGCATTTTCTTATGTCGTAATCGCAATGACGAAGTGTGACACACACAGTTTACTATCGTTCGCTTATATCAAGATATAGTCATTAAATATCATTATGTATGAATATTTGGTATCTTCTATCGTATAAAATTAAAGTCTTTTTTATTTTTAACATTTTAGTCTGGGGTTACAAATTGTTTTTAATTTTCTTGTATAAATTCGATCTTGTTCATTTGTGTTTTACTTGAAAATAATTTATTATCAGTATTTTTTTACTAAAGTATTTTCCATTTTCATTTATTATATTTATTTATATTTTTACTTATTTTATACATTCCAAGACAATCATACTTAAGGAGTAAATTCCAGTCGCGTGTCCGTGCTGACACGCACAATTTTTTTTTAATTATTAGTCGCCATTTCTATAATTTTTTGATTAATTATTATGATCACAATATTATTATTAATACCGTATTGAATAACATTTTTGTTTTTATGCTATACCCACAAATGATTGAATTTTGTTTCAGATAGTTTTTAATATGTCGTGTGGACTCAATACAGAGCAAATTACTGTTTTTTGAAGTAAGTGGTGTGAAGTGGTAGTAAGTGGTGTGAAGTGCACTTTTGATAATACAAGAGGCTTCCGTTCAGAAAATGACGTTGAGAACGACTATCAAACAATCCGATGAAGACGAAGAAGTTCAAGAAATATTTTACCAACCACATAGCAGGATTTTTACTTATATATTTATATATGTAGTTAAAGACGATAAATAGGAAACGTTCTCAACATAATATTTTTTTATATTTGTTTGGAGTAAAGCTTCTCGCACGCTAGATTATAGATTAATATTTTGTTATAAAAAGCCAGAGTACTATGTATTTCACAACTAGAAGCATAAAATAAGCTCGCCGTGGTGTGTTGGCTTGATCACAAGGCATATGGCTTTTGACGATGCGCCGCTCCGCGGGGACCCGGGTTCGATTGGCGCCCGTTCGACGAACGGGGCTGGACTGGTGCTATAGTTAAGATTTTGTGTAAGTTAAAAAAAAGTAATAATCCGCCATATGTATCAATTAGATATATTAATAAAGGTATACAGATATATAGACAAATAAATAAAGGTATAGATGTTTGATAGATAAATCGTGGCCACATAGATTTTACACGTACATCTGATTTTTGGCGATGTATTAATTGATTTTTGCTTGTATTATGTTATAAATAACTTGTGTATAAAAATTGTGATAAATAGCAAACATGCTCAAAATAATATTGTTTTACATTTGTATGGAGTAAAACTTTTAGCTCGTTACATATAGATCATAAACTGCCGGGATACAAAGTATTTTACATTGGAAGCATAAAATTATAGATTTTTCTATAAATAATTCGTAGTCACATAGATTTTACATATACCTCTAATTGATATTTGACGACGTTTTAATTGTTTTTCGCTGATATTAAGTTATAAATAACGTGTGTATAGAAATTTTGATAAATAGGAAACGTACTCAATGTAATATCGTTTTACATTTGTATGGAGTAAAACTTTTCGCTCGTTATATATAGATCATAAATAGCCAATATACAACGTATTTCATAATTGGAAGCATCAATCTATAGATTTTTTGATAGCTATATCATGGCCACATAGATTTTACAAATACCCCTGATTGATTTTTGGCGATATTACATTTTAAATAACGTGTGAATTAAACGCTTTTGACATTTATAAATATTTAAGTTTTGTCTTGTTTGAAGTAAAAAAAAATTAAGTACAAGTTGAATTCACACTACGAAGATTAATAAGACTAGTAATTATTTATGGGTACATAGTATTTCTATTAATCCATTTATATAAATTAATTAATTACAACAAATGTATATTGCTTACTAAATCTATCACAGGCGTAAAATCATAGTGCATATTGATATAATATTGTTTCTCACCATGTAGATATATAAATATATTGCTTATTATATCTTTCGTAGGAATAATAAATATATATTTATAAAAATTACATTTGCAGTTGATTTAAGTCACTTGTATTCAGTTTTCATTAACTTTTTACTGACCCATATTATAAGTTACCCGACTACTACTAGTGAACTAGAAGAGCCTACAACGCTGTGATAACTTTCCAGTTACTTTCGTTACATATACTATGCTTGTGAATACTTTTTTTGGTAGGGGTTGGACACTCTTACCTAAGTCTACCAAATGTGACCCCTTAAAGCTTAATATTTTGTAAACGGATCCCTGAATTGAAAAAGTGTTCACGATGCACCCCTAATATTTTTGAAAGTCCTTTTCAGTGATATTCTACACACTGGGTAGGGGAAAAAATAATTCATCTCCACTTTGCATGTAGGGATCCATTAAAATTTTTTAAAAGATTTAATTTCATATCCTTGTCGACGTTATAAATATGTATAATCTATTGAATATATTTGGCGTTAATTTTGTAGAAATGCATTATTCACAATTAAATGAAACTACGTGATGTAGTATTATTTCTACTTTCTTTAATTTCTTTACCACGACCTAGGTTTCGTCGTATTACATCTTCAGGTGGGATATTAGCAAAGATGATCTTTGCTAATATCCCACCTGAAGATGTTGTAATACAACGAAACCTAGGTCGAGGTAAAGAAATTAAAGAAAGTAGAAATAATACTACATCACGTAGTTTCATTTAATTATGTATAATCTAGCCAAATATCACATTTATAGCACTAATAAGTTGAGAGTAAAATAGCTGTGACCTGCAGACGGACAAATAGACAAACGGACAAGACAGACGAATAAGGTCTGTAAGGATTCCTAGTTTGGCTTCGGAACTATAAAAAGTTCAAGGATATAAACGATGTTACTAGCGCGCCAAAGCTCCTTAAAGTTTGTAATATAACTTTACTTTTTTGTAAGCTTTATTAGATCTTTTATCAATAAGAGAATTTTCAAAAATTTCAGGGCATAAACTTGAGTGATAAGATTATGTAAAATAAAAAAACATATTGTTATCAAATATGTTAAAACGATATCCTGTGTAGTGGGGGGGGGGGGAGGAGAAAAAAATCATATTTTATCACACATAAAAATAGTTTAAAAATTGTTCTTCGTAATTTTGAACCAGTGGCTGACAAGCAGAGTTTATTACAATGTCAAATTTCACGTCACTTGCTTTAGAGGTCTCCGCTAAAATTGACGGTGACATACCTTTTTGTAGATTTCTGGCATGGAATTCTGGTAAAAGCCAAATTTGCTTGAAAAAGGGTTATTCCAGATGAAATCGTTTTAAAAAAATCATTGCTATACCATTTTTGATTTAGTTTAAACTTTACAAGAATCTTCTTTAGATTCCTATGTAAGGAAATCCAGCACCTTTTAATTTTCGCATTTGCCACTCCTCGCTTACCTGAATTAAAACATTTAAAAAACGTTATTTCTACACTTAGATATTTTTAGCTGTTAAAATTTTCTTGTTAAAGATATCTACACTTTTAAGATGACATTTTAAAGCTGAAAAGTAGTATTTTTATTAAAAAAAATTTCAATTCACACAGTTAATATCCTTGGAAAATAACACTTTGCTGAAAATACGTGATTTTTAACTGATTCCAGTGTCTCGACTGTCCAATATAAACAGCTAACATATCTTAGTGATCAAGTGAATATATTGTTGAAAAATAAAACAATTTACTAGTTCGGTCCACTCTTTATAAAATAAAGTCTGTGTTTGATATTTTGAAATTTTGTAAAATTGCTTTATTTAGGCTATAATATTAATATGTTGGCTATGAGATAATAATATGAAACTTACATCATATTTAATTTTCACCTTTTGTGCGTTCACAGGTGGTTTCAAAGAGAAGTAAAAGCAAAGTCTGTTTGTTCATTTTCTAACTTAAGAAATATTATTTTTAACATTAAAACTAATTTATTAAGTAGTATATGGTGAAACAAAATTACAAAAATTAAAGAAATTAATTTTAGAGCTATATATTATTTTTTTTCGAAAACTTAGCTTTGGTTTGTTAAAATTCACAATTTCAATATTAACTGATGCTAAATATTTTAGCTTTTTTAATTCAGGGAGACAGAGGAGAGCGTATCATAGTTTTGATTCAGAGAGAACAAAACTATGATACGTTCTCGTATTTTTGACTGTGTTAATAATTATGAATCTCTTCCATAAAAATGTTTCAGCAGCTTGAACATTTAGGGTTTAAACGAAAAAAAAATAGTATGCCAGGAATTTAATTAGAAATATTTGAAACAGATAAATTTCTTTACCTTGGATACAAATGGTCAATCTAACTATAAGTACATCACTAGTGTAGCTGAGATCGGGAACACACAACCGGCCACGAGCGCATCTTGACGCATAATGACTAACGGATGTGTTGTAACGTACCACTTGTTTGGAATATTTAAACTATATTCCCGTTAACTGAATATTCTTCTTTTTCTCTTTTACTATTGCGTAATTCTAAATTGTTTTTATACAAATAAAATAAGAGAAAATAAGCATTTTATTGTTTTAAATTAAAGTATATTTTTTTGGAATGAATCCTATAAACTTGCTCCTCTTAAGAGATTTCGGCGTGGTATAAGTTAAAAAAAATATTTTTGATAAAATAAATGTAAGAAACCAATAAAAATTTATTAAACGTAAATTATAGATAAAGGTTTGATCTATTATTTTATATCAAAATCACTATGCTGTATATTCCCAGAGTTTGGAGTAAACTCGACAAAAATGAAGGTTTTTCTCAAAAAATTTAAACGCGTCCGTAAAGCGTTGGTAATGGATATTTTGTAAATTAATCATTAGTCATTTGTATAGAATATATATATATATATATATATATATATATATATATATATATATATAGACATTAGAATTAGATTTCAGGATTGTCTGACGGTGTCAAATTAAAAGAATTCTCCTGTTCTACCGCTATCATTATTAAAAAATCGTAGGATATTAGCGCTTTGCTGCTAGTAATATTATTTATTAACAGTGTTATTTTTCAAAACGTACATTATTTATGTATATTTTAAAAATAAATAAATGACCATATTTATATATTTTTTTAAACCACCTGTACATCTATACAAGATGAAAATAGGAAAATAACGAATGCAGATTTTTGAAGTTCAAGGTAGGAATTAAATATTATGTAAGTTTAATATTTTTATTTCGTAGCGAACATATTAACGCTTAAGTAATGCAATTTTTCAATATTTCAAACACATTTTTTTTCATAAAGAGTGGACCGAATTATAAATTGTGGATTTTATTTCTTCGACAAGATATGCGCTTGATTTTCACAATTTTCATATTAGCAGTTTATATTGGACAGTCGAGACACTGGAACGAGTTAAAAATGATGAAAAATCAGTAAAATATACGTTTCAGCACCGTGTTATTTTTCTGGGGTATTAATTGTGTGAATTTTTTATGTGCAAACTCTACTGTCTTTCAGCTTTAAAATTTCATCTCGATCGTGTAGATATTTTTGATAGAAAAAGCCGTCCGGCAAAAATGGGCCCAGATATTACAGAGATAAAACAGATTTTTTTTAAATAGCTGATATTTTTAGAATATATAAAATCAAACAATTCAGTGATTGACAATCAGGACAGAGAAAAAAATAGAATTACAATTTGTAACCATAATACGAAACAAACAAAGCTATCTATATAAATTGGCATATAATATTTTTTTAAAATATAAATAATTTTAATTGGAAATGAAAATTACAAAAAAAAACTTAACAGAATACATAATAACTTTTTAGAAAGGATTACACAAATGTTTCTTGCTCTTTAATATCCAATGTTTCTTGCTCTTTAATGTGTCACCATTGCCTAAATTAATTAAAAATAAATTATTAATAAATATTGACAATTCTATTTTTGTCAAAATGAATAGCTTTTTCCCTCTTATCGAGGTTTAAGTAACTTTTTTCGGCCACCCTGTTGAGCTTGTGAGCATCATAGATTAATATGTTACATCTGTGGATTTTTTTTGTGGATTATTTTTTCATTTTCTCTATATAACAGTGTCATTTCTATTCTTGTAACACCTGGGCCCAACATTACATGGACCTTTGCCAGTCTCCTTTTAATAATAAAAAATATTAAACTCTAAAAATTACGTTTTTTAAATGTTTTAACTCGTGTAAGCGAAGACTGAGAATTAAAATTAAATGACGCCGGATATCCTTCTTTAGGACCCTAAAGAAAATTTTCACTAAGTTTGAGCAAAGTCTAAAATGAGCCAGATCTATCGATTAGACGATTTCATACGGAATGACTAACAAGCTCCAGAAAAGTCTCTTCCAAAGAATATCACGATAAAACAAAGGTGACGCAGACCGAGTCTCAATTTCGAATAAAATCGACTGCAACCATCGAGCAATCCAGGCTCGGCTGATTTACTCCCAAGGAAAATCCCATTAAATCACATTCACATAAAGCGGCGAACACCGCGCGCCGAACTCCTGAAGCGAATGAAAATCGTTAAATTCACGTTTAAGTAACCGAATGCCATTTTGGCACCGTGAAAGGCTTCATCGCCTATATTTTATTTCTTAACACGATTGGAAGTGCGTTTCTGTCTTATTTACTCGTAACATATATTGAGAAGGAGACAAATCCAATTTCTTGTTGGACCGTTATCTTATAATGTATGCTAGGACATTTAGGGATAAACATTCCGGTAAATATCGGATAAAAATTCCGTATTGACATTGGTACGAAATGTAAGGACAAAGATTGTGTTTGCACGAGTTAATATTTATAAATTAGTAAAGTTAAAAATAATCTTGATACTTGTCGTTTAAATAGAGAATGTTAATAATAGTGATCAAGAATTTTAGATATCAAGTTTAGGTATATAGATGCTACTGTATGGTACAGTTATGACATGTGGTAACGAATTAAGTCTAGAATTTCTAGACTTATGTAATTCTCTAGATTTCTTTTATATCTCAGTGACGATTAAAAAATGCATTTACATTCTAATCAAGTACTTTTCGATTACCCAAAAACCTAGATGAAATCAACAATAAACCACACATTTAGTTACCGCACGGCTAGACAGAAAAAACATTTTTTTGGTATTCCATTTCATTGCAATAGGATTCCCTATGTACCTTATGGGTACAGAAGTTTGGTTGTTGAAGAGTTTCCACTAAAGAAACTTTACTTTTAACTTATTTCATACGTTTTCCGAAACTTTTCTTAACTGATTATTTTTATTTTCGTAATAGTTTTGAGAAACAATCTCTGCATAGGTTAATTAAGTTATTTTTTTAGCTTTTCATCCCCACAAAAAAAAACAATTTATAAATGATTCACTTTAATAATCGGTATCAAATATAAAAGGATTAGCGAAAAATAATAATCTAGAAATTCCCTAGAAAATGGAGCAATATATCTTAATTATAAATGTATTGTGCTTGGTATACATTAAGAATGGATTTTCATGGTATTTGCAGTTGGTTTTATTTTCAGACTGTTCATTATATACTAAAATAACTGCAACAAGACTACCCTTATCTACAAAATGCAAGAAAATATTTCTCCATCAGCGCATCCATTGGAAAAGTTTACGCGTTAAAGCAAGCTGATATTTGGACATTGGGAACGAAGGTAGTGGAGTACAATGATGAATTTCATTTTTGATTTTAGTTAAAATCAAATTCTTTGTAAAATCAAATTCTTTGAAAAAATCAAATTCTTTATTTGTTGTCTCAAACTTTATTGAAAAGACCTCTCGACACAAGGATGTCGAGAGGTCTTTTCAATAAAGTTTGAGATCCTGAAAAATAACGTAAACGCAGCTGTTGACTACGACTTGTAGTACTTTTCCTAGAAGGATAATATTAAGAGGGAAATTAAGTGCACTGATTGGTGAGAAATAGGTATTTAAATAAATTTTCGCTGTCTCGATTGCCTTGTGGCCTTACGAATTGTGCGAGAGGGATTGCAACAGTTCGTCAAACTACCTATCTACAATTTAGCTGTAAAATCGTTTTTCGGTTTGCAACAGTTTTCCACACAAAATCTTCATAGAATTATTATGATTACGGCCTCTTTTTTTTGGAAAAAGGGAATCTAAGATTATGTGTTTAAATTTTCCTTATTAATTTGTTAAACATTTATTTACAAGCGTTTTAATGCGACAAGAATATTTTCTGAAAAAATTTGATTTTTATAATTTTATAAGTACCTAATATCAAAAAATAAAGATGTACAATACTATATATACATAATATCAGGTATTCTAGAAAAACTCATTAAGATCGGGGAAGTTTTAGGGGGAGAGAAACATTGGCGTTTTTCGTACTTCAGTATGATGTTGAGAAATATTAAATATTTGATCGCGTAAACTTTCTAAACCAAATTGAGAAAAAAATTCTTAGGTTTTTTATATCGTCTGGAACTATTTGACAGGAAAAAAATTTAGTTTATTAACTCAATTAAAATCTCATTTTATTTCGATCCCGCTATCAGACATTTTTTTACCTAAAAATGTTTTCCATTAACAAAAAAAAACAATTAATGTTATAATAGGGCTCATTTTTTTAACCCTGTAATAATTATAATAAAACAACTAATCGCATATCAACCCCTTTTCCCCCGGGACTTTTTTCTGGATATGGTTTGGATATTATGATTATATTTTTTGTTAAATGTCATGTTTGTCTTTAAGGTGTTAAATGTTAAATAACCGTTTAACAGAAAATTAACAAGTTAATTTATATACATAACTATTTGTTAATGTTATTCTGTAAACTATACGCGTCTGTACTAAAGATATTTTGAAAAAAAGGAATTATGGGGGTGGGGGTGAAGGATAAGTGACAAGATGATTTATGCACATTTTTGTAATTTTAGTCGATTTTTCTCGTTGTGTTTGATTGTGCACGTATCATGTAAAACCTACAAATCCAGTTGGAATGGACAGATGGCGCTAAATGTATTTTAAATCACGCAATGAAGTTTTTTATTCGGACATACATTAGTGCGGAATGTATGTGACTAGAAATTAAGTGTATTGTAAAAATGACATCCGTATGTTTTTTGGTAGTTTGCGCATACGAAGTCGCGAGTATAGAAAGTGGTAAGTAAATAAAACTGCAGTAAATACATGTAACAGAACAATTTAATAAAATGACGTTTTTGAAAAAAATGACATTTGGGTGAACAATATTGCAACTAAACTGATTTCTAAATATATACATAATTTGAATTTATGATTTTTGTCATATAAAATTTGTAATCTTTGACGTTATACTTAACGTGTTGTTAAAGAAATAAAAACTATATTTAACTAAACTGTTTTCTAAATATATACATAATTTGAATTTATGATTTTTGTCATATAAAATTTGTAGTCTTTGTCGTTATACTTAACGTGATGTTTATTAAATAAAAACGTTTAATAATTTTTAATTATTGACATCTCAAAACTTAGATCTCATTTTCACTAAAAAGCTAAACCATTAGACGAAAGTGAGCATTTTAATTTATCTGCCAAAAAATCTTACTGTTTGTAGTTATCTCCTCAGTAGCAATCTAGTAGAAGAAAAACCTAGTACAGACTGATTAAAGATATATTTGTATATGAGTAGCCTGTATGGAATTTGGAATTATCTTATGACCAAGCACTGTTCGTTCAGCTGTAACCTAAAGTGCCTTTAGACAAATTTAACTCTAAATTACACAAACTAATTACTGAGTTATATAAGTTTTTAACCCTAAATTGTTCTTCAAAAAAATAAATATTTTTTTAAACTTAAATGCCAAAAAGAACTAAAAATGTGCATGCACTATATTTAGCTATAACCTGCCGTTTTTTTTGGTAAAAAATGACAATATGCTTTCAGCATAAAAATCTAGTAACAAAAAAATTTACAGCCTCTTCGAAGGTCCATCTACTGTCATTTTTTATTATGTGACTAAATACTTAGAGCTCTTAAGAAATGATGGCCAGACAATTTAATATCGGATGAACATTTCAGGTACTAGCAGAATCGAGCTGAGCCTTTATAATTTTTGCCGAGTGTATTTTGTGATGTAACATTATCATATTGAAAAGAAATTAAATCATATCGACTGTTTAGTTTTTTACCTAGTCGATATAATTGCTGAAAGTAAATCACTGAGTTCACTGTAGATCTGGAAAAAAGACTGAAGAAACTCCCAATAAATAATATACTCGGTATTCCACCAGCAGTTCAGTATTATTTTTCTGATATTTAATCCAGGTTTGATTAATGAAACTCCTGTTTGTTCTGTACCAAACCATTGGCATTTACGTGTGTTTAATATTAAATTGTTTAATGTTTAATATTATTGCATATATATGCAATCCACTTCTCATTACCAATTGCTAATCGCTTCAGCGAATCGACATTATATTTCATTGTCAATAATCCCAAACCAGAGGAAACTCATAAAGAATGATGAATCATACATAATGTCGATTTATATCCATTTGATTTGATATTACATCAAGCAGTTAGTGAAAATCATTTGAAAGTTTGGCAATAACTGCTATTTATTTTGCGTAATTCCTACTACTTTTATAATAAAATATTCTAAAACTGTTGGCCATATTACCAGTAATATCCCGAACTTTTGGCTAAAAACTCATAAGTCAGCCCAACATATATCATTTAGTACACAATGCAATCATAATAAGTACATAATGCAGATATTTACCTAAATTAAAAGTTTTCTCGGTGAAATTTAATATCTTTCTTTACTTTTTTATTTTGGAATGTGCTTGTTTTCTCCCGTAAGTTCATCTCATTTCAATTCGTGGCGCACCCCCGTATTCCGTTAGCGTCGTCTTGATAATTTTAATTAAACTCCTCTCAAACGGCGACCTTCACCGGGGGCGAGCGTACAGTTACATTAGTGTGAAGCGGCATTATTGTTTCTTCACTTAGCGCCGAAATAGCTTAATGGCCTCCACTCTCCCGAGGCCGTCTTCATTTTAAAATCAAAGTATATTACTTCCGTCCTGAGCCCTTGCGGCCTCGGCCCGAATGGCCTGATTGCGGCTATTGGCTTGCTCCTTCGTGAGGTACTATACCTGGAAATGGTGTTAGGAAAAAGGGGCCAAGACAGATTTTATTTTGCCTAGAGTAAAAAAAAAAATAAATTACGTTGAAAAATCAACACATGTCAATATTGTACATATAACTTTTGTTATAAAACATAATTTTCATTATTCAATAAATGTGAAAAATTTATTATATTTTACCGACAGAAAAGGACACGAGGTAGAATTTTTATGAAAAACTTCATAAACTCGGTCAGGAAATATAAGTCGGCTTATAATTAATAGACTGCGATACCTTTTTAAACTTAATTAACTTCCTTGTCTATGAGTAGATATATCGTCTACTAATATAACGTTAACAAGATATAGCGTTGAATGTAGCGTTGACATATGTTTACTGTTTATGTTATAAACTATTATAGGACATACCGATTATTCCGTGTGTCATATTTATATCAGCTACTAATCTGCTTTCAAATGCCTGTTAAAATATTAACTAATGTATAGTAAACTCATTGTTAGAGGATTTAAACAGTGTTTGATTTATATATACATACTTAAATCTCAAAACAATACATCCCATTTTCCATTGTCCTTAATTTTTGACGTAACTATGTCTCGCTCAGTATTCGATAGGGATCACTTTCAGAGTGAGATGCTTACATACGTTTCGAGGGCGCGTTTATCTCCGAAACTAATAGTTGCAGAGCAATAAAAATTTGTCATTAGATTAAACTGTGTAACCAAATTTATAAAAAGTTTCAACTCTTCATTTTTAATTTTTTTGAATTCAAGAGTATTAGAAGGTATAAACTGAATTTCGAGATACTAAATCCGTCTACAATATATTATACGTACCATGTTCTATTTTAAAATGGAAACATTTGTAGACAACGAGTTGCATTAGCAGAGTAGATCTACGTTGAATGTTGCGGTTTAGTTGCTACTGTATCACTTTTATTTTTAAATGCCTTATTGAGACATTTAAGTTGATTTATTTATAGTAACGTTCAACGTGGGTTTCTTAAATATACCGATGGAGTAAAAATAATACGCTCAGTTTCTGATAGTTGGTATTTGAATGAGCAGTTATCACGGGGCTACACAGGCTAATATTTTAAAGCAATCCGCAATTTTGTTTTTGGTTTTAACAATAGTAAATATACCTTTTTACCGTTATATTTGATATACAAAATTCGTTTCGAGAGCGCTTTTATTTCGGAACTAATATTTGTAGAGCAATAAAATTTGTCATTAGATAAGATTGTGTTAGCAAAGTAAAAAAAAAGTTTCAAATTTTAATTTTTAATTTTTTTAATTCAATGGTATTAGAAGGAATAAACTGAATTTCGAGATAATAACGCCACTACTTTGTATTATACGTATTATATTCTATTATGAAAGGGAAAAACATTTGTAAACAACGAGATGCATTAGCAGAGTAGATCTTCATTGAATGTTGCGGCATAGTTGCTTCTGTATCACTTTTATTTTTAAATGCCTTATTGATTGATTTAAACCTATTTATATATATTAAAGATCAACGTGGGTTCCTCAAATATACCGATGGGGTAAAAATAATACTCTCAGTTTCTGATAGAATAAGTAATTATTACGGGCCAAACTGGCTAATATTTTTAAGCAATCCGCAATTTTTTTAAGTTATAACAATAATAAATCTTTCTTTTTACTCACAGTTATTTGGTATTAAAATATAATTTCCTACAACAGTTATTTTGAAATGTTAATGTTTTACTTCTTGATTTTTCGTGAAATTATATATAAAACGCCGATTTCGTGTTCTATTTATTAATCAGTGTTGAGATGACAGCGATTTATCTAAATAATGGACTGGAATAGTTTTTGTTGTAAAAAAACAATAAAGGTTGCAACAGTTATGTGTTTTTACTGTAACTATTAACGTTTCTCAGAATTACTTTATTTCTCTTAGACTTCGTTTTAAAAATGTAAAGCATATGTACAAACGTATAAATACTGTGTAAGTATCGATAAATTTGGAAAAAGTAGTAAAATATGTTTTCCCTTTTTTAAATTTTAATTTTTTAAACCTTTACATCATAAAAAATGCACGTTTAATTTTGATTTTAAGTTAATTTCTCTAAATGTGTTAACTATTAAAACTCATCACGAGAGATCCGTTTTTAACTTTGAGATATCAAAACATAAAAATTAACTACGAGTTAAAAGGCTAGTTAAAATAATCTTATGGAATTCACTACGAAAATAAAAATTTGCATTTTTAAAAAGATGCATAGGTCACAGGTCCCAGACAATGAATCTCTGAGGTGTTCGGAAAGCCGAAAGCAAGATAAATGCTGATGAGTTGGGATAATGACGGTAGACAAACAGAAAGAATTTTGTGGTAAATGAGGGTTTGGTTTTTACGAGCTGGAGTATGGAACGATTATAAATTGAAACTGAGCGCTTGAGATGTGAAAAAGACGAACTAATAAAACAAACGAATTAGTTTCGTCAAAATGTCGGTATTTGAGGTAACCAAGAGCAGATGCGTAATGAGTTGACTAAATCAATAAAGCCGTTAAAATAAATGCAGCATTACTGAAATCTTGATAACTGAAAACTTGACCATCGCATTTGATCATCCTCTCTTTCAGCTTTGTTGATAGCTAGGAAAAATTTGCGTGAATATTTAAAAATTAATATGTAATTTGGAATGAGTGTATAAAGATTTATTAAGAATACAATCCACATTCTAATTAAGAGATTTTTTTTTAAATATCGTGTAAAGTATATGGTTGACTATAAAATATTGCTCTCGTAGCTATAAGTCCGCTATATGTATCAATGTATCTAACATTAAAGTAGATAAATAAATAAATAAATAAACTCGAACGTATGATAAATTGCAAGAGAGTGAATTCTGTACATGTAGTTTGTAAAATAATAATAGAACCCAGAAAACCTGTTTTTTTTTAGAATTTATGTCTGTCTTTCTGTTTGTATGTGTGCTAATTTGTTCTTCAACGTCGCGAAATCTAGTGCACGGATTTTGATGAAATGTTATACGATAATAGTTTATATCCTCAAGTAGAAGACTTTTTTTCTGGATATTATAGATATAAAAAAAACTAAATCGACGAACATAATATTGGTACTACTAATGCCATTTATTAGCGTTTTTAGTAAACTATATGCTAGAAGAGTTCTGAGAGAAAAAACACAAACAAATTCCTGAAACTTTTTTTATATCGAAACCCAAGCGAAGAAAAGCGTGTCAACCCAGCTAGCATCGATATAAAACTCTTTTTAACTTATTTGGCTTATTTTATATAAAGATTAATTTAATAAACATTACGCGTTCTAAAATTATTTTCTGTTTCTGAATTTGCCTGTAGGCAGGTAATCTCAGTTATTGATAAACTCCTAAGTGTAATAATTTAACTTCGTCAATATGTTTTTAATGATATCTTTTAAATAATTTTGAACACTTAAGAACATTTAGAAAAAAGTTGTCTTTATTTATTTGCTTACAAAATAAGCGCCAAACAACAGATTAATGCAAGTTTTACAGAAAATTAGGTTATAGCATTGCCTAATATACAACATTGCCTTTATTATCATGAAACTTAAAAAATATGAAAAATTTAGCATTACTAAGTTTTTTTAGATGGTTTTATAACCAATATTCCATCGTGGTGTCTCGCTTCGCTTGGAATCAATAAAAATTCGATCGTTTTTAATCAGATCTCCACTAGAAGACAATCACAAGGCGCCACAAAGCATTGCGCTATTTTATTTTTTGATCTCTATATTTTTTACTTCAGTTTAGTTTTGTTTATTATGATTGAATCTTATCAGAGACATACTAAGAGTATTCGTCTTGAGAAAAAAGTCATGTTTGACCGTCTTAATCATATTTAATTACCGAGTGCGTGAACGCGGAAGGACATTAATGTTTTTCGTTTTTGTGTGTGTTTGAGGTTATACATGTGTGACAGTTCATTTCACCTTAGAGCCTAGAGCCTGCATGAATTTTTTTCTTTAAGGTGTCATTATATAGATACGATTTAGTTTCGTGAGTGAATTTTTTTGAATTTTTTTTTTAAATTTTTTGTGGACATTTTATGAGATGTGTCGACAAGTTCTCTATTTATGTCTCTGTAATAATATTAGGTGCAAAAGCAGTGTATTTCGACGAAAAGTAGTGCTCATGGTTATAGACTAAAGAGATGAAAATAAAAATTCTACTTTTTACGCAAAACGAACTAAAAATTCGTAAACAACAAAACGCAGTTGTAGTTTCGCATAAATAAAGAGTAGGTAGTTTTTTGAACGTTTACACAAATATAATAAATAAAGTTGTTGCAAATAAAACAACGTATACACAAATAAAACTATACACAATAAAACGTGTACACAATATATACAACGTATATTCAAATAAAAGGTACACACAAATAAAACAAACTTCAACGTATACATAATAAAACGTATACACAATATATACAACGTATACACATACGTATACAATATATACAACGTATGCACAACGCATACAATATATACAACGTATACACAATAAAACGTATACACAATATATACAACGTATACACAAATAAAACAAACTTCAACGTATACACAAATATAATAAATGAAGTTGTTGCAAATAAAACACCATGCATTGATAACGCGATAGTATTTTGGAAAACTGCAACGGAAGGTTTGTGAAAATAACACATTTATAATATGTTTAAATTAACAAATAATTACAGTACTGACATGGGCAGGGCGGAGGGACAGGATAGGAAAGTATAGTGATAAGGAATCAACGTAGGAATGCCTATTCTTTTCAGACAACTTCAAAACATAAATTGACGATGCTTTTCAAATGTCATAATTACGTTTACTCCAGACGTTGTCAGCTTGTACAGTGAAACTGTACTTGTTAAAGGTGGTTGTTATTTACGCACTCCAAGGGCACAAGCGCTTAAGGCTCCAGATCCAGAAATAAGATAAGATGAACTCAAAAATATTTAAAAGAAGACAATATAAAATTCTATCGCTATTAATGGAAATAATATTCAATTAAGAATTAATCTAAACAGATTTACAAGTTCTGAGATTAAATTGTCAGCAATTACTTTAATAAAATGTAAATAAATATCAAAAGGTACGAACATAAAAATGTTTTGAAAATCTCGAAAGTATTATGTAGGTTGGCTTCATGTTACTAGTTTTTTTTTAAATATCGCCGAGAGGTGATATAAAAAAAGTAATATAAGGGGTGGCACTATGCAAGTAACTGAGGGATGGAAAAGGAAATCCCGTGCATTTAGGCGTGTGGCTTATCGTTAAAGAGGTTTTAAAAATGATGAGGTCATTAAGTCGATAGTTAGTGAGATACACGCTTGTGAAGTCTAAATACGTGTACACCTCCCCCTTTTAACTTTTCAAATAACGTGTGTAAAAGTATAAAAAAAAATGAAGATAGTAGAACTTAAAATAAACTTTTAATGAAAACATATGTTGTTTAGCTTTTGAGATAAGAGATATTTTCGGTACCGACCGCAGCAATAACTTTTTTTCTCCAGTGTCTGAAAAATACATACTTAACACTTTAATACAGTTTGGTGCTACGAAAATCTCCGTACGCGAGTCCAACTCGTACTTCGCCGGTTTTAATTAGTTTTTTTTCAGTGTAATTATATGTCTAAATGTGAATTTTCTGACCCGCGATCTGTTTTATTAAAACACAATTGTTTGTGACAATGAATATATTTCATTCATTTAAACAATCCTGTCACAATGCGGCACAATAGGCCTTTATAATATTTGAAATGTACATTTGTCACAATGTATACTTGCACAAGTGACGGTGCATGACAGCTTTGGAAAAGTAGATTTATTAATTCTGATGGAAAATTTCGGTGGAACAAATTAAGGAACAAGTGAACTTATTAGCATTTGCTTTGAACAAATTATTGTACAGTAAAAGTGCTGGTTGAATTTGTTTCCGACACGTATGTCAGTATAGTTTGTAGCCAAAACTCGTAGTAGTTAAAGAAAAGATTTAGTAGAATATATGAACCATTTATTTTTCACTACTGATCTATCCTTGTTGGGTTTAACATGTTTCAAGATACTCTCCATTAAACTTTTCTAAGGTATCTTGTTAGTCCATTTAGTCCTGCTTGAGTGACAGTTATATTAAAGTGAGAATGTTTATATAAATATGCATATTATAATATCCTTAAATTACTACAATTACTGAAAATTGCATTAGGTTCTTCGAGAAGTTTATATAAATATACACACACACACCCATTTGTTTACATATATATATATATATATATATATATATATATATATATATATATATATATACACAACAATATGTGACCGAAATAATCTAAGGTAAATTATATCAATATATTACGGATTTTCATCCAAAGAATTATGAAAGTTGGTGTATAAATTGGTTGCTAAATATTAGCTATGATAGCTAAAGCAACGGAACAAAACAGTTTGTTTGGGGAAAATTGGTTTACTTTTTCCGCAAACAAACTGTTTTGTTAAATTATTTTTTGAATTTACAATAATCTTAGACAAAAATGACATGCAAAAAAAACATTTATGACGCGAACCAATTCGACTTCATTATAGTCGAAAAGTCTAATAGATTCGTTGCTAGATAAATGGAAAAATTTATTTAAGTTAGAGCCTGATTTCATTCAACAAGAATAACCCATTTTAATTGAGATATTTTTACAGATATACCTTCTGCACCATCATTTGTTACTGATAGGCTGAGGCTATCTGTTTCGGTCACAGATTAGGATAACCCATAGTCATCTGTAAATATTAAGGTGGGTGAAAATATTCATCAAACAGTAAATGTCAAACAGTGAGAATTCGCTTTGTCTGAAAACATTTCGATTGCTACCTAAAAACATAAGCAAAGAGAAAAACAAACAAACTTAAGTGATATTTACAAAAATAATTAAAAAAGATTTAGCGCTGAATATAAATATAAGGGACCAAAATTAATTCCTTAGAATATAAACTTTCTATAAATAAAGCAGAAATGAAATAGGAAAACAATTAAAGCTGCTTAGAAAAAAAGGAAA
The DNA here is from genome assembly GCA_039881145.1 of Druceiella hillmani. NCBI lineage: Eukaryota > Metazoa > Arthropoda > Insecta > Lepidoptera > Hepialidae > Druceiella > Druceiella hillmani. The sequence goes on along the minus strand of JAYKKI010000052.1, from coordinate 10,409,218 downwards.
TCTAGGCAAAAATTTCAGTAAAGAGAATAAAAATAGAACCTATTGTTTGGTGTGTGCGGGACCTTACACCTTACGAAAAGAGAGAGTAGTCGGGTTCAATGTACTTAAAGTAAAATTGGTAACAAGAAAGGTTGTATGAAATGAATATTTCGTAGAAATTTTACATCTAATATTTAATTTAGTATATAATAAAATACTTTTTTCATTTCTTTTTGTTTAAACAAATTGTAATTTATAGAAGTTTGCTTTTCTGTATTGTGTTAGGTAGAATATTAAAAAGTATAATTTCTTTAATTTAAAATTGTTTTTAACTTGTCTTACGATTAAAGTAAAATCATATTTATCGACAGTTCACTAATAAATCACGTAAGTATTTAAATAATCGAACATGTTCATTCATCAGTCGGCAAGGTTTTTAAACATTATTTACATTTATTCTTTAATATAAACAATCAACAATCCATTTTATAATTTTAAAACGAAAATAAACTAAAAAAATTTTAGAAAATTTCTGTTTTCTTTAAAAAACATCGTGACACTAAGTGACCCACGTAAATATTACGTGGAGCGTATCGTGGTATCTCTAAAACTCAGCTCGTCCGGTGAAAATTGGGACAGCTGCCGTCGCTAACTGCCACACTAATTTGGAAAAATACGTAATGTAAGGAACCTACTTGCTCCAAGTGAAACCAGGTCACCATCGTTAATATTTCATGTACTTGTACTACTCGAAATTTCGTGGAATATCAAGTTTATAAGGAATATAGATGGAAATCGTTAGTTGATTTATGAAGGAAATTGCTCATAGATTGAAGAATTAGCATACTAAACGAGTCGATGAACTTTCACCACTTTGGCACGCAATATTGAGAAAATAGCGTACGGTATTAAGTTATACTACGTAAATGTCATAATTTTAACAGTTTCTCGTGCATGCACTATATTCTATTTTAATATTTTAATATAAAATGGTGCCGAGTAAAATGGAACAGGTGAATGTGTGCGGGTGTTTGTGTCCAGCCGTTTAGTGTCCCAATTTTTTAAAGAAAATCAGAAATTTCTTAGTATTTTTCTCAGTGTATTTCCCGGTTAAAATTATATAGTTTTCCCCAGCTGAACTGTTTTGTTCCATTGCTTTAGCTATCGTAGCTAAAAATTAGCAGCTAATTCAAACACGATATTTCGTTTTTCTTGGGTTGGAAATCCATAATAAATTCCAGGAACACTTAACTAATTGTGAATTCGTCCGATGAAATTAGCTTTAGGTTATTTCTGTTGCAGATTGTTAAAAATTACATATGGAAGAAGATTTTCATTAAATTTTCCAAATTAGATTTTCTATGTCCCGTAGTAACAATATCTTTGCTCATTTTGTTTGCTGAATGAGATTTTCTTAACAAATAAGTACTTTATAAGTTATACGACCTGTGTCACATATTCTTTCTTTATTTCAAACTTAAACGTGAACATAATATATACAATTGGCGGACATATCTCTACATGAGTAATCTCTTCCAGTCAACCACATTATTTCATATTTAATGAACATTTTCTAATGTGGAACAACGTAAAAGACATTAATAAAAAAAACAACAAAATTAATTAGGATATTAACAACAAACAAAAAAAAATATCATAAAATATATGCAAAACTATACTAAATACAAAATAAAGGGAAAAAAGAAAAAAAAAAGATTAATGATAGATCTTGACGCTGTTGGGAACAAGGAAAGGTGAACGAAATGGAATTAAGGAAGGGTGCATCTAAGGGATTATCGGAGGAAGGGTTTTTTCAGACGGTCTTTGAATACATTTATAGAGGGCGATTGTCTGTTCCTGGTATCCGGGGCCAGGCTTGATTGCAAAGACTTACTAGTTTAGTCACAGTGAGACTTGTAACTTAATTGGATTAACTAAAAGGCCTATTTTATGAGCTCACTGACTGAAGCGAAGTCTTCATTGAGGATATAGATGAGAATTGCCAAAGAGTTTACATGTGTATGGTCATTTTACAGTGGAAGCACGAATAGGTAAGCCATTTTTAGTGATTTCAACGTATTTTTTTTATGCGCAGAAATAACTTTCATTCCTTATAATAAGTTTCATTAATTCATTGTAATCATACGAAGGTAATTAAGTATAACACGACGGTCATGTTACAAACGTAATTGTTACAATTACCGCTAATACCATCTTTTCATTTTCAAAACTATAGAAGTTTTTAAAAATACGAAGCAATAAGAAAAGCCCACCAAAACATCGTAAATGACAAATTATCCTGATTTATTGAATATATTGTAGAAATTCATTATTCACAATTAAATGAAACTACGTGATGTAGTGATGTAGTAATAGAAGATGTTGTAATACAACGAAACCTAGGTCGTGGTAAAGAGCTTAAAGAAAGTAGAAATAATACTACATCACGAATACTGGACACTTAAGAGAAATAACAAATACAACTCCTATTTGTTGTTCAAAATAGGTTTTAGTAAAGTCATTTGTATCTAGTTTTTTCTATATAGCAAACTAAAAAAAAAATCGTGAATTATTCACTATGAACCGATAATTTTATAAATTTTCTATCAGAATGAAGCAATGGAAAGATTTTTTTTAAACCTATTGTACTCCGTCATTTGTGCGAACATATATTGTGACAAATGTACATTTCAAATATTATGAATTTAAATAGTGTCAAATTGTCACACAGTTGTTTGTGACAATGAAATATATTCATTGACCCAAACAATTGTATATTAATACAAAAGGGACACGCATCACAAAATTCACATTTAATTATAAAAAAGTAAAATTCAAAAAGTACTAACATTTTTAACGTCACATTTTCAAGAAACAAAAGATTGTCGTTGTACATTTCAAATATTATGAATTTAAATAGTATCAAATTGTCACAAAGATGTTTGTGTCAATGAAATATATTGATTGACCCAAATAATTGAATATTAATATAAATGGGACACACATCACAAAATTCTCATTCAGTTGTAATAAAATAAAATTCAAAAAGGGCTAACATTTTTAACGGTACATTTTCAAGAAACTAGAGAGTGTCGTTTATGAATTAACTCGTTCCCTCACCAATAAATATTCTGATTTAATTTACTGTGCGCGGAAAATTAGATAAATTTCATTAACACGATTAATTATAATCGCGTAATACAATTATAAGGAAGCGGTGTTCGTTACAATACAATTTGCGAATTTTAAAAAATTGCAGTTGCGGAATGCGTGAAGATATTTAAATTTATGAAGGTAATCCGAGATTGCGATTGCTGGTATCCGTTACAAATATGAAAGATCTGTATCTTAATATTATATATAATAAATAGAGTGAGTTTAATCAAGTCATGCAACTACAAGTATGCGGCATTCGCAAAAGTTTAACATGGTAAGAGGATGTGTGAAGATACTTCATTTTTATGAAGTTAATCCGCAGTTGCAATTGCGGGTATACGTTGTAACTCTGAAAGATATGTATTTTAATGTGTATTAGTAAATAGAGTTAATTTTAATTATGTCATGCAAGTATAAACATACGGTGTTCTTAAAAATTAAACATCCGTATGAGAATATGTGACGATACTTAAATGTATGAGGTTAATCGGCAGTTGCAATTGCGGGTATACATCGTAACTCTGAAAGATATGTATTTTACTATTTATTAGTAAATAGAGTGAATTTTAATCACGTCATGCAACTACAAGCACACGGTATTCGTAAAAATTAAATATGCGTATGAAAATGTGCGGAAATTGCGGGTATACGTTACATCTCTGAAATATATTATCATATTATGCAACTATAAAGATGTGGTATTGACAAACATTAAACATGCGGATGAGGATATGTGACGATATTTAAATTTAGAGGCATAATCAGCAGTTATTGAAGTTTTTTGGAGTTTACTCCTTAAGAATAGATTTTCATATATAGCGCCCGGTATGAAGTTTTATGAGGAGTAAATTCAGAGAGTTAAAAAAGTGTAACCGTTAGGTGGCGTTTCCACGCAATATTTCTGCGTATCTTTAGAATGATATATCGATATGTTTATTTGGCATTTTCTTATGGCGTAATCGCAATGACAGAGTGTGGCACGCATATTGAATTTTCTTATGGCGTAGTCGCAATGACGGAGAGTGACACATATAGTTTACTATCGTTCGCTGACATCAAGTTGTAACCATTAAATGTCATTATGTGTGAATATTTGGTGTCTTCTATCCTACAAAAGATAATTTTTAAGTCTCTTTTAGTTTTAACTTCTTAGTCTAACTATTTTGTATCCCTTATTATTGTCTTGGAATGCCAAGACAATCGTAAAGGAGTAAACTCCAGTCGTGCGTCGGAGCAGACACGCACAATTTTTTATTAATATAAATGTTTATGTACTTCTATAGAAAATTATTTTATTAGGCAATTGATATTCATGCACGTATTCATATGAAACACACGTGAGAATTCGCCAAACGCCCGATTGTATCCTAGAAGCATAAGCAAAGACGACCCTCACGCATTAATGTTATAGAAATGAATGAATACATACATTTTTTCGACACTTCACGAAATTGGTAAATTTCTTTATGGTATTGTGTATTCAAGAACATTGTAGATAAGTGACAGTAGTAAGTGACGCTAACAAAACGCGAGCGACACGCTCACTTAATTTGATACCGTGCGTTCATGACGAGAGTGTTGCTTTACCTCGCGCGCTACAAAATGAATTGTCACTCTAGAGTGTCGTATTACATTATTTACATATCCTATTGTAGGCACCGGGAAACATTTCAAGACTTTATTTTACCGTGAGCGTAATAAATGTAGGGTAAATTCGGTTATTCAAGTCGACACGACCGAATCGGGTCGCAAGTTTGAATGTTCTTAACCTGAAAACTCGTAGACTTCACAGTCTTATTTATTTCCATCAACAAAAACATTCATAATTCGAAAAAGATGTTACTTGTTTTCTTGAACCGCTCATAAAAACAAAATTGTATACTTTCACTTGTATAATTTATATTTATATATGAGTTGACGTTTTCAATTTGGCAACTTGGAAATTAGGTTTTTTTCCTAAATATAAGACGAAAATATGAGGAGAAGCGAAAGATACGGCAATAAGAGGAAAGGGTCGATCAAGGAGAATCAAAAAAGCGTCTAAGAGACATTAGCTTTAATAAAAAAAATCAAACTGCAAAGTTATATTTAAATTATATTTTTTCAGGAGTATATATCTGCAAAGCTGAAAAATTATATTTTCTCAAGAATATATAACTGCAAAGTTGAAAAATTATATTTTTTCGGCCTATATGAGACGAACGTACGACCAGAAACTAGGCGTGTGCGTATCTTCTACTCTAGGTTACTCTAATTTTGGTGTAGAATATAGTAGTGACAAATGTTCTTGGTACTCATAAAGACAATGCATATTATCAAAATAAAAGACTTGTATTTCGTTGATTAAATTCCTGCAAAGATGCAAAGAAATCGGAGAACATGACGTTTTCATACAAAATCCTATGGCTCGGATACGACTTCGTCCATTTAATTTTTTTTAACAAAAGTTAGAGAACATTTAATTATTACTTTGATGTAAACTATTTTCAGAGACAATTAATTACATCCTCAATTCGGATTTCAAACGTTTGAATTTTTTTTTGAAAATACATTTGAATTTTCAACGATATATTCTGATGTCTTATTGTAACCTTAAGCGAATGTCATATAGTTTTATAGCAACCCTTTTCTAAGAATGACTAGATGAAACTACAGACCCAATGACTATATATTTAATCGATTAAAAAGTTTAAGAACAGTCATTGTTTACATTTTATACGTAAAAAATAATGTCATAATAAGTACTAGAATAATTTAAGATGTTACAAAAGTCGATATATTTTTAAGATAATTCACGATATTTTTAAAAAATATTTGCCTCCGGAAACAGAAAAAAAGTTTAAAAACCATAAATATGATTTTAATCAAGTGTATAAGCAAGCGTGAGAACAATATATGAGCATAGACTTATTTGATGAAAATGTCAACATTTTTATGTATTTAAAAACTTTATCGAACGCAAAAAAATAGGACGTACCGGAAAAAATTAATTGGGCGAGATTATAAGACGAATAAGAAAATTTATTAAATTCTTTTTTCATATCTTGCTCTTGGCTAACTATTATCATATCAAATTTCATCAAAATCTGTCAAGTAGAATTCGCGTGATTACCGAACAAATTAACATACAGATATACAGAAAAAAATGCTAAAAATAGATTTGCTAGCTGCCTTTCTCATTCTTTATTCTAAATCAATCACTCTTCAAAATATTTTCCATGTACAAAATTCACTCTGTTACGATTTTATTAATTTTATTAAGTGTCTGCATTTGAATCGATTTATGAATGTTTTAGCATAATTAAATAAATTGGATAAAAGTTCATTTTTTCAGTGTAGATTTCACATATGTCCTTATTTATTTTTGGTTTTTCTTTTACTTGGCATGAAAGAGGGGCAGGGTAGCATTATTAATTTAGGTTTTGAAGACTTTATTGAAAAAAGTTTGTGACACGTAAATGATTTTATATTTTTTACATTTTGTGGATTGTTAGCGTTTAGTTTCATCCCGGTGGGTTTGGAAACAAAGAAAACAAAAAATGTTGACTTATTGCACAGCTCTAAGTTACTTCTTAAACTTGCTGCATTGATGTTCTTTACAAGCATATTTTAGGTAATTACAGAGTATGACTATGTATATTTAAAAAAAATTTTCTACGTCTCTCTGAAAAAAATGAACATGTACAAAAATGGACAAAAATCGAGGTGATTGCTTATGTTCTTTTGTTTTTGATATTTTTATACGGATACTAAGAAAGCCTGTCAACGATCCCTAAAGGTAAAACTTCGTAGCATGAGTAGAATTGGCAATACGAGCGTTCACCTTTAGGCACTTATACATTTTTAAGCATATGTAGTATTTGACATTAAACTATTTACAAATATTACTTTTTCACGACATAAATATATTGCCTACTGTTTCTTTTACAGGCGTTAAAACTAACTAATTATAAAAAATATAATTAGAATTCACCTTAATGGCACTATAAGACTATTTACAAGTATTAATTTTTCATAATAATATATTGACTACTGTATCCTTTACAGGCCTTAAAACAAACTAATTATACAAATTTATAATTAGAATTCACTTTCCTAGAACTATTAGACTATTTACAAGTATTAATTTTTCATAATATAAATATATTGATTACTGTATCCTTTACAGGCGTTGAAACAAACTAATTATAAAAATTTATAATTAGACTTCACTTTCCTTGCACTATAAGACTATTTACAAGTACTAATTTTTCATAATATAAATATATTGATTACTGTATCCTTTACAGGCGTTGAAACAAACTAATTATAAAAATTTATAATTAGACTTCACTTTCCTTGCACTATAAGACTATTTACAAGTACTAATTTTTCATAATATAAATATATTGATTACTGTATCCTTTACAGGCGTTGAAACAAACTAATTATAAAAATTTATAATTAGACTTCACTTTCCTTGCACTATAAGACTATTTACAAGTACTAATTTTTCATAATATAAATATATTGATTACTGTATCCTTTACAGGCGTTGAAACAAACTAATTATAAAAATTTATAATTAGACTTCACTTTCCTTGCACTATAAGACTATTTACAAGTACTAATTTTTCATAATAGAAATATATTGACTAATGTATCCTTTACAGGCGTTAAAACAAACTTCACTTTACCTGCGTTATAAGACCTCCCATTATGCCGACTTTAAATATTATAGGTCGACCAGATGAGTCTTATAGGTTTTGATGATCAGTAAATAAGGCTATTATATGAATAAAACATTACACTTCAAAGGGTTATATCCTTTTGTTGCAGAAACTAAATTATTGCATTTTTTACAGCAGTAGGTCTCAGTATCCGATATTAATTTCAACTTGACATGTTGAGCTGTTTTTAATAAAAATGGCTTAGACAGACAGAAGAACGGACGGACGGATGGACGACAAAATGATCCTATAAAGGTTCCGCTTTTTTATTATGAGCCGGTTCCGCTTTTTTATTATGAAAGGTTCCGCTTTTTTATTTAGAATTTACCCTGAATATAGAATCGCGATATAATATCGATATGAAACAGAATGGTGAAAAGAAAGAACAAGTTAATTGTATGACTATAGAATTCAACAACTTCATCATTAAAAGGTGAAAGAATTAAGCAATTCTTTTTTGCCTGCATGTGACGTAATTTTGTAACGCCATAATGTAAGTATGACGAAAATATTCTCCATAAAATACAATAAATTGTTTCCAAGTAAGGAAGTAGATTAAACCATACACAGTAGGTCCCCAGCATCTGCGGGGTTTGATTCTGGCGTCTTACGCACAACGCAGACGACCTACTTTTGTAGATGATGATTCGGTGACCTACTCGTACAACTGCTGTCTTTTGTCAGATAAGGTAGTTGGTCGAAAGTTTGCCTTAGTGCATATGCCAATAGGTATGTGCCGCTGACTAAATGTCTGCCGTCTCCTTCAGCGCGTTTTCAATCTTATCTTCTTTCTTTTTCTCCCATGATGCGTTTTAACTTGTAATGTTAAAATCGGTGAGTGTCAGCCACAGTTATTCCGGTTTCTTTTTGTAGAGCGACTTTCGTAGAACGTGTGTAGAGCGATTTTCGTAGAACGTGTGCGTTAAAGTATAATATAACATATTTTCTATTTCCTTTGATTATTGTCAGTCGTCTGTCTAGAGCAACAAGCAAAATTAAAATAGGAAATTAGGCTAAGAGCGTGTCACATGTTGCTATTTCAGCTTACAAATTACATTAATTAACACATCTAAGCTACTTCAGTATGTTCAATAAAAAATCCTAATACTTAATGAAACGTTATATTACACACTGTTCATTCAAAATTAACATAAACAGTTATCTTACGTTGTTACATAAAATAACATTTAAGTTATGTTATAAAAAGCTCAAAACGGAAATAACTCTAAAAGAAAGCATGGTGGGGTGAAAAATGGAAACAGAATCGTTAATAAAAAAAATAGTTGCGTTTAAGATCACACAGTAAAATTTAAAACTTTGACAACCAATACAATCCTACTATTTATGTGGGAAATGTATAATAAAAAATGGATAAAAATGTGAATAAGACATAAATTAAAATAAAAAAGTAAAATTAATAATATCATAAAAATCTTACCTTTTAATGTTTACAAGTACATTCAATTAACTTATACAAGTTATGGAATTACTTATAAAATACTCAACATAGGTAATAAATAAACATATCTAAAAAAAGTCTTTATTAAAAATGTGAACTTTATATATTGAGTATATACCTAGCGTGAGAGAGAGGGAGTTTTATTTGAATTATGTAAATAATAATATTTTTTATAAAAAAATAAATTAAAAAGAGACTCGAGCAGTAGGCTTCGAACAAAAACCGCCAACAATCCATTTTATACCCATTATACCATATTTCTAGAATTATAAATAAGCACTTAAAAAAATAAAAAGCTAATGACATAAAATTAAGTAAATTATTGAAAATGGATGGCAAAAGTGTTTTTGATTTGAATTCAATAAAGAAATATTATTAGTAGATCTAAAAAAACAGCAAAGAAGGAAACAACACAATTAGCGAGATTCGAACTCAGACTTTCAGTGGAATTGTGTATGTATTCCCGTGTTTTAGCGATGCACCAATAACTTACAGGGTAAAGTGACGAAATAAAACTATACTTACGAAGTTCAATCCTCTTGTTCAGTTGCACTCCGTCTAGGGCCGAGTATATCTGAAGCCGAGCATTTTTGTTGCACTCAACTTATAGAGTATATCCGAAGCTTGTAGCGCTTGGCTTGACGCGAAATAGCAAATATTTTCCAACTAAATAATTTGGACAAGGTAAGCAAAAGAAAGTTTTCGCTTCAAAAACTTGTTCATGAAATGAGTCCAATTTGGCAGTTATTTGTTTGCTTGTCGATATGTTTAGCTAAAGAATATTGACAGCTTTGCTGATTTAAAAGAAAAGTTGTTATTATATTTTTAGAATTATGGTACAGTTCTAGTAATTTTTATGCTACTTTCCATTATTGGCGTTTTCAATCGAACAGCTACACGTGGTTCTGTCGCATGGAAAAACAATTGAGAGAACCGTTTTTTGGCGAATTGTTTTTTTAACGAAGTTGCACAATAAAAGTAAAACGCAATAAATTAAACATTATTTATATTTAAATAAAAACGTATTAAATTAAACATTATTTATATTTAAATAGTATTTATTAACAATAATGATAAACGATAAGAACAATTTTAAATATAATTCGAAACTAATTCTAAAACTGATTGCTCACTCTTAATATTTCTAAACATCAATATTAGGTTGCCAAGTAAAACAACTATCGGAAACAGAAAATCTAAAAATCAGATTCGATACGGCCGTGCGCAACGATAAATACGTATCCATACCAAAATGAATCAGTTTCGTAGCTAAATTAGTTTTGAATGCGAAACACACTAAAAAACTGTAAACCTAAACCAACTGTAAAACAGAGCGGAGCGGAGCGCGTGTCCGATGCACCACAGTTATTAGTGAACCAGTTGGCAACTAAATAATTAACTGTAATTTAGTATGCTATATTTAACTAAATTAATTTAGTAGTTAACATTTAGCTAAATTCCGATAGTTCCTAAAAATAGTTTATCAAATATGAAGCACACTTCGTTCGTTTTTGTTGAGAAAACTGTTTATCCAACTTTTAATAAAAAGTCCCATCTCTACTCTCTAGTTTCGTGCGCGTTTCCCAAACCATGGATGATTCAAAACGCGAAACCCGAATCCAAGGATACCCCCCGTATCCACGTATCCTCATTGTATACATACTGTACTTTCCACTTAACAAACAATGTTAAACGTCGAAAACTTAAACATAACGGACTGACTTCAGTGAAATTTATGTAGAATTAGCGCTGAATTTTCCTAAATACAATGTTTTGTAAAAATAAGTGTTTCTGGGTTGGATTACTGATTTACGTATATAAATAAATAAAAAATAGAGTCCTTCGTTTTGAAGTCGGTTGAAAATTTTATAATAATGTGGGTTTACCACAAATATTACGCCTCAGTAGCAATGAAGTAATTAATTGTCGGTTGTATTTATAAAACATTTTGATTAGATAGAATTTTAATAACGCCAGAAAATTAACTGAAGTTAACAATTTTGAAATTTGTGGCAAACAAGTTCAAAGGACATTTCGCTTTTGTTTCTTATTCGTAATTTTGAATGATTGTTCGCTCGCAAATTGTTTTTAATACAAAACCCTAAAGGGAGTTGGTTAGAAGCGAAATGAAGAGCCGTGCGACGGTACCTGAGTGAATATTTCGAGTAGACTGATTGTAATTGAATATACAACTGTAACTATTAAAATAATGGAAGTTATTTAGTCCAACAACAATTTACATGAACGTTAAGCTAAATTAATTTCTGATTCTGATATAATTAAATAATTCGTCATTGATTTCATAAACAGAATAACAAAGACACTCCTCAAGTTATATTTTTGTTTCTCAAATATGTTAATTGTTAGAGGACCCATTTATAAATGGGTTATAGATACAAAGATTGGGCTCTGAGAGAGATAGAAGTTCTTGAAGACTATCGATGTCTAGTTAATCGGCAGCCAGGAATATATTGGAATTCGTTTAACAGGTCCCGTCAAGCCACATCATAGATATAAAAACTATTTTTTACCTAATGGCGTTCATTCCCTTTTAGACAGAGAACTTTTGCCAATATCAACTTATGAAGATGAGGCTAGGCGGTACTGATTAAATCAATTCCTGGATACATGTCACTGTTGCTTGCTTGCCAAAACCTAAATTAAATTTAAAGTAAAATAAAATGATGTTTATGTATTATATGCAGTTATTCGATACAAACTGCGAACGAATAAATTACAGATGGTTATTATGTATTTCATTTGATTTAAATAAATTTATAAACATTGCAAGCATAGTAGTGAATATATATGTTTTGTGTGTAAATAATGAGGTGACAAAAAACCTCATAGACCATTCATAAGTAGTCAGTTTAAAAAACGTTAGGTTATGTTATTAAAAAAACGTTAGATTATGTTATTAAAAAAACGTTAGGTTATGTTTGTCATAGAAAGTAGGGTAAATACATTTTATTTAAAAATTACTTATGAAGTAATCTTCATATGTTTTTTATTACTTCGCTATTCATACGCAAAACATATATTTACCATTATGTTTAAAAATAAATTACGTAAATAAATAAATAATATCGTCCGTAAAATTTTACATAAAATAGGTATATATGAATAAGTATACAACCACAGATAGAAAGCAAAGTGTGAATAATGTCTATGGTGAAATCTAAATGAAGTTTCAATACATCCCTGGCTACTGTTGAAAGAGATATCGATAGTCGTCAACAATTGCTATCTCTTTCTCATTTTTGAGCTTGTGAATATACGGACGTCGCAGTCCAGTCTTCATGTCTATGAAATGTGCAGAGCGAAAAACATAATCGACATATAGATAACCGTAGTTCTAAAATTTGTTTGATTATTATTGGTGATTAAAAAAAGAACGTTTTTCCGTCTGTGCTAGAAATATTTTTCTGATCATTTATATAATGCATCTTAGAGAGTAACTGATATATTAAAAATAAAATAGTTGTAAATCAAAATGTCAACAAGGAAGTTTGCTAATATATGGTCTTAAGCTAATATATATACATATGAGATGAAACTTTCGTTATATGGTCTTAGCTAATATATATATATATATATATATATTTATATATATATATATATATATATATATATATATATATATATATATATACATATGAGATGAAACTTTCGTATCTTTATTTATGTATCCGTCTAAACGCTATTAATTTTATAATCGTGTTTAGATAGGCAAATAATTTATGATGATACGTTTTTGTATCTATGTACTAGTTTAAAATATGTCGAATGTTTGCGAAATGCACACGTTCAGCTAGGTGTGCGGCCTTATATGATTTAAATATACACGTGTTTTGATCATCACGCCTTCGGCGGTGTAACTCCCAGATAATTTAAACCTAATTTATCTTTTAATAGTTACCTTATAGTCATTCAACTGAAGCAATTATGTATCGTTGCAGGACCGGTATTAAAGTAGTAGAATATAGCTGAAATTTGTTATATTTACAGTCTATGTATCCTGAGTATACAATCTCTGTAGCCGGGTGGCACAATTAGTGATATAATATGCCAAAATCTAACTAGTCTATGCTTTAAATTGATAAACGATATCAATGGTAGAAATATACTATTACAATGAAATAGACGTCTAAGTGCAAATCAATCTCGCACATCGATATCCCCGCAGCTCGGTTGAAATTATTTTATTTATCATAGGTCCTTACTAATATGGTCTTCTTAGCGCAAAAATTATTAAATAATACTTAAAATAATTAACCGGAAGCGGGGGAGGGGGATATATTTTATACTGAATATCTCGAAAACTATAACTTCCAGGATCGCAGCTATTATTTGCGTAAGTCTCTAAAAATCTAAAAAGTCCAACTTTTTTCATAATTTTAGGTTCAGTAATTTCGGAAATAGGAGAGAAAAAATATATTTTTGTTCATATTTACGGTATAACTCTGAATATATATCGTGCAAAATAATAACAAAAATGTTTTTAATCACCCTAAGTATAAAAGTGTTTTAATTTTTGGAGCGGTCAAAGAAAATAATATCTGGAGAAGCTTATCTAACAATGAAATTTATATTAAATATGGGCAAGCAAACATTTTGAGAGTAACCACCTACAAGTTGGTTGGACAGTGTAGAGGACCTAACAATTTTGGGAGTCAACGGATGGAGAAACCTTGCATCAAGTCATACTGCCTGAAGGGAGCAAATTGAGAAAGCCTTGGCCTGCACCAGGCTGTAGTGTTGACAAGGAAGAAGAAGTACATAAGTAGCCCTTTTAGACTACGACCCTCACTATACATGGTATTTAAAAAAAAATCGAGTACCTAATTGGATTCCGCTAAAATTTCCATATTAATATTTTTAAGGGTTATCAACTGAGGTATGTGCGAGTTAATATGCTTTATCACTATATCAAATTTCGTGTTTCGACGTCAAGCATCTGAGAGAAATCACCATCAGAAAGATACCTGATAGAAAGGACCATGACAGACGAACAGACGGACACGTGAGTAGTCATAAAAGAGTTATATTTTTCTTTTTATGTTACGGTAACGATACTAAAATTTACTCCGTAAAAATTAGATCATTCGGTTTAAAAAAATAATAAAATCTTTTATGTTGTGGCTGATGAGTGGATTCAGTAAAAATAAAACTTCCTCGTTTCTTCGCGGTGCGAGTTACCGATTGTAACTGGTCAAAGTTCTATATCCTGTAACTTGTCTGACTAATGATATTTTCTTGTTTAAAGTATTTTAGCTCGAAATCTAGGATTATAATAAATTTATGTATACATGCGTAAAAGGTGGGTTACATTTTTTTCATGAATGATTAATATGAGGTTTATTTAACTGAGAGAGTCGTTCATAAATTTGTATTTATTGAGCTAATTTAAATATACGAAAATATTATAAATCAAAGTATTAGTTTTTGATCTTCAAATATCAGTACCATATTAAAAAAAACTCTGGTGTGAAAAAACTCTGGTGTGGTTTATGATGATTATGATATATACGAGAGAAGTGAAAACTTATTTATTTTTAAAATCAAATATCGCGTGGCGAATACACTAATATTTTCCATTTTTCTTTAATTTTCTAAATCCTGACCAATGTCAATAATTACTGTGTAATAATTACAATGATTTATATTATTTCGACAAATCAGCAAACATTTTAAAATAAAACGTAATTTTTGAAACGATGCAATCCATGTCAGTGTACTCTCTCGGCCGATGCCGAAGTGAGCCGAGTTTACCCGAACAGTGAACACGCTTGGCCGATGCCGAAGGGAGCCGAGTTTACCCGATTCAGCATTACCGACCTGAGCGTGATGGTTTAATTTCGTTTAGTGCTCAGAAAAGTGTGCGTGTATTAAGTTGAAGTTTTGAAATATTTAATACCTAAAGAAGTTGAACTGTTGAAATATTTAATTTGTATTGATTGTAAAGAGTTCTGTAATCATTGTCACAATTATTGGAACTTATTTTAAAATTTAAATTTAGATTTGGTGACCTATGATAATATGAGAGATAGTTACATTTTCAGCTAATAACTTTCAGAAACTGTCATCTAACGAAATTTATCACAGGATACATTTTTGACAGCTCTGTCATGAAAGCTCTTTTTGGTTTACATGAATTTTCATTTCGTGGTGACCTCTATATAGAGAATATGCTCGATAATACCGAAGCCGTTCTTTATGTTGACACTCAGTTACCATACCAAACAACTGGCCATCACCATTAAGTAAAAATAATGTTAGATAATACGATTTATTAATCTTGTAAATTGTTTCAGTATGTAAATTCCGTGAATACAAGTGTCAATATTTGTCGTTGATATCTGATATTTTCAGCACATAAAATTCCAATATAATCTTCAGTTAGCATTCGACCCTGATAAATTTTTAGCGGTTTATCTCAAAAGTGGTTGGTATTTATGAAGTCCATTTTAATAGGAATATGCATAATAAACCGACATCAAATATAATAAAAGTTAGAGCTATTTTGTCGTGCACAGGGAAACACACACTCGTAGCAATTTTTTTATAAAAACTTTACAACATTTTAAATTCATGTATATTATATACAATTTCAAGTGGGATATAAGGACCTTTTTAGGTCTCCATGATAAGTAAGACTTTACACGAAATTACATATAAGTAAATAAAACTTTAATTGTATTCCAATTTTGTTTCTTGACATCATCACTTACAAAATTTACCACTTTTTAAGTCACACACATCTGTTAGATATTTTAGGGCTATATTTACACATACATCTCTTTCTAAGATATACTAAACCACAAGGTAGTTATCGAGGTAAGGCCGAATATTCTGTAAAGATTGAAGATTTTAAGCTGTGTCCAATATAAAAACACTGAAGGAAGTAATTTAAAAGAAAATATTTATTTTTTAGTGCTTCTTATTTCGATATGAAATAATTGTTTTTGATATGATTTTAATTTAGTAGTATTTTTATTTAAATGCTTTTTAAATTCATGATTATAGATGATATTTATATATTTTTTTTGTTTTACACCACGAAAGAAGAAAGATTTCAGATTTATGTATATCTTGAACAGTTTGTTCGATCTTGTGGTGTAAGCTAATGTTTTAAGTGAAAAAAACAAATAGATACATGTGTAAGATCATTCACGTGTTCTTTCGTCTGTTTGTCGCAGCAGTTTTGCTTAAATAGTGTTTGACATTGAAACGCGAAATTTTGCGTTGTAACCCGCGTATATCTCAATATTTTATAACTTAAAACATATGGTTTTAAATAATAAAATATTATGATATTAGAATTAGAAACATTGTGATATGGTTTTAAGTAATAAACAATTGTGTTATTAAATTTGGAAATATTAGAAGAGGCTATGAAATATACAAAATGTCCTTTTTCAATATGACAAATCGTGTGGGATATTAATTGACAGAGCGAGTTATAAAAATTGCTAAACTACTTTTTCAGTATTTTATGTAAGATATTTATTGAGATATTGTTGAAAATGTCCACAAAAATAAATTTCTCACATTTCCATATTTTTAAAACTGATACAATTAAAATTATGATTAAACCACGTTACTAGAAGTTTACCGGAAAATTACAGCGATGATATATCGTTTATCGTTTTGAGTAATTCGTGATTTTACGTCTTTCGAAGATGTACTAGGTAATATCTTTATATGTTTAATAACAATATTAATATTTGTAAACGGTTTAATAGAAATACTATCTACCCTTAAATATTTCTATTTCGCTAAAAGTTTACGTAAATCAGGTAGTTCCAATTTTACTCGTATTTCGCATGGTTTTATGGTTTCATACCTCAAAAGGAAAAACGGAATTCTAATAAAATCTTTCACCTGTCTGTCTGTCGCAGCCCTTTTTCTCAGAAACTGCTTGAAGTAAAAACTTGGCAGGGTAATAAAACATATTAACCCGCACATTGCCCAATTGCTAAAACTCAAATATATTGATTTGGAATTTTAGAGGGGGGAAATTAAGTTTTCGATTTTTTTGATTCCATATAATAATTTGAATAGGTTAGTTCTAAAGGTGGCAAAAATGTTTTTTTCGCCATGTTTTTATGCTGGAAAATATGGTGACCCCTTTATTTTCGAAACTAATTAATTTAAATTATGAAAACAAATATGGGTTCTTAAATGCCCAAGCAAAGATTGTAGAAAATTATGGCGATGGTTTTAGATGTCATAGTTTTTGAAATATGCACCACATCTTTACGTCTGCAAAATATAGAGCAGGTAATATATTTGTATTTCTATATCCACAGCTGATTTTTCAAAACTAACTTAAATTATAATTAAAATTTGAATTCTTAAAAGCCCAAGAAAATATTGTAGAAACTTATAGCGATGATTCTAGATGTCATAGTTTTTTAAATATGCACAACATCTAAAAAAATAAAGGGTAGGAAATCTATTTATGTGTTTCTATATCCACAGCTGATTTTTCAAAACTAACTTAAATTATGATAAAAATTTTAATTCTTAAAAGCCCAAGAAAAGATTGTAGAAACTTATAGCGATGATTCTAGATGTCATAGTTTTTGAAATATGCACAACATCTAAAAAAAATAAAGGGTAGGAAATATATTTATGTGTTTCTATATCCATAGCTGATTTTTCAAAACTAACTTAAATTATGATAAAAACTTGAATTCTTAAAAGCCCAAAAAAAGACAGTAGAAACTTATAGCGGTGATTCTAGATGTCATTAATAATTGTAAAAAGTTAGTGAATTAATTATACTCATTGCTACAACAAAGCTATATGGCATTCAGAGTATAACATTTATAAACTTTTTAGGAAGGGCTACCAGAGCCGGTAAGGTAAAAACTGTTTACAAAGTTCTATACTTTCAAGCAGCTAATTACTGTTCCATGGTCTTTAGGCGGCGCAGGAAACATCGGTATTAAGGAATTATTGTAAAAAGCTACTGAATTAATTACACCCGTTGCTACAGCAAATCTATATGGGATCCAGGGTTATAGCATTTATAAACTTTTTAGGAGGGCTACCAGAGCCAGTAAAATAAAAACTGTTTACAAAGTTCTACACTTTCAAGTACCTAAAAGCGTCTTAAACCCCAAACTTAGTGAATCTTTTCTCGCCAAACAAGATTGGGGGATCGAGATTCCTAATAGCTAATTAATTTTCTTAATTAAACCTCAAAGAGCGAGAAAATATAACGAAACGCAAATATTTTGGCATTCCGCTCAAAAAGCTTTGATGTTGAAGGCTAGGTAGCCACCGGGCATCGATAAGCTTTGAAAATGTCAGGAAATGAACATCGGCGAAGATGTTTTATTTGCCAAAAGCTGTCTAGAGTATTTTATTTTATTAAATTTTTAGGGCAAATTTTAATGAAGTTTATTGGTTCCAATTGAAAATTGGCAATTGCGATCTTCTAAATTTTTATTAATAACTATTCTTGTTTTTTTCTGCTTAATGGTGTTAATAACTTAAATAGCTAAATATGGCATAATTAAAATATATTTATATCTAGAAATATGTTTTCTTGTGACATTTTGTGTGGCAATTACTTTTGAGTTATTTCCTTGCGATTTTATAAAAAGAATAAAGTTGATTTAATAATATAATAAGAGACTATGGACATTGTTTATACACATATAGGACTATTTTAAGGGATGAAATAATTGAAAACAAGGCAAAAATACAAGCTATACTAAAGACGATTTTATAAAAATCGAAAATAATTATAACATTACCTGATTATGTAATGTAAATTTATTTCATTTATTGAGCAACCCGCCCTTTATTTTTATGATAGTGTTAATTATGAATCGGGTAATTTTAGGGGTGAATAAATTTTTTGAAAGGAGGGAATATCTAAAACAGTACAATTTCACATTTTTTTAGAGTATTTATTGAGATATAAATTTGCCTTTTAAAAATAAATCTCCGTCCGTTGTTCTGTACGTATGTACGTATGAAGATACGCTACAATTCTCAAATCTTGGCCAATTTTTCTCCGTTTGTTGTAATCGATTGGGGAAATATCGGAATAAAATCTTATTGATTTTCACATTGATTTTTCAAATAGGTTAAATTTTACAAACAATTTTCTAAACAAACTCCCTTTCTGTGAATATTCTCGACCTCGATTTCTTCCCAAAATTTATATCTTTTTCTATCCGCCCATTGCTATTTTTAATTTGAAAACTCTTTAACATTTCTCTAAAAAATTATACACAAAGGTCTAGTTAATAACTATGTTTTACAACGATTTTTGACTGATTATCAGTTACAATGAACTAATGTAAACTTACCGCTTATATGAATACGAGAAAATCAAAGTACTATTAAAAGAATCATAATGACCACTTATACATATTATATTACAGAGCTTAAACGAAGCACAGGGAATTTTCCACAAATATGGATCAGAATGAGGTTGACTCGTGCACTGAAAATTACGTAAATGAATAAACAGTTATTTTCTTCACTAAAGACGGAAATAGTTTCTATTTGTCTAATAAAATAAACTTTGGAGTTAAAAATTCAATTGGAAGCCACCATTAATTTTTTTTATCGATACGATTCTTTCAAAAAACTTCGTTTAACAATATAGATCTAAAGGTTTCCTTTATGCAACAATACAAGTGGAACAAATGCATATGTACAAATATAAATTCCCCGTTTCGAATCTACTCTCCACCGTTTGGTTATTAGGAATTGTTTATGGTCAAGATTTCATCTTTCAGAAAGAATAGATAATAAACGGCTGATGTATAATAAATGTAAAAATGCGTGGAAAAACCTGTAAAATATTAAGGATTTAATAAATATTTTTATTAGCTTTGAGCTGTAGTTTTACACGTGTGAAAAAGAAAGTAAAAATTACAAAATTAAAAAAGAAAAATTGGACCGTAACATTAGAATTTGCTTAACAGTTTGACTTTCACAGAATCGAACAAAAAGTGTAAAAATAAAAAAAAACATGCACCCCACAGTAGTTATTCATAGTCCAAAAAAATTAGAAATAGCAGGGAGTGGACAGAAGGGGCAAGAACCGTCGAGAATAGTCACTGACCACGAAAAAAGGAAATTTTTGCCGAAAATTGTAAAAATATGACGTATGTCAATAACCTTCTATTCTGATGGTTCACTAATCGATAGGAGAAAGAATCACCGAAATCTGTCAAGAATTGCAATCTTTAGTGTGTTCTCATATGTACACATACACGTACGCACGCACGCACATATATATATATATATATATATATATATATATATATATATATATATATACACGTATAGACCAAAGGTCGGAGACGCAAATAATTTTTCGTAAAAGCTATATAAAATTGACTAACTTGTAAAATTAACTGCGTTATAATTATAATACATCTATTGTTAAAACTCGAGGCTTTTGCGCTAGTGCTTTGATAATAATACACAGACGCGCGAGGTGTGGAAAAGCCAATAATTTAGATCATAACAAATATGTCAAAAAATTAATAAATTTATATTTTTTTACAGAAAGATTTACAGATTTCTTTTTAAAAGGCTATATAAAATTTATTCATTTGTAAAAATAACGAACTACAATTATAAAACATCTATGATTAAAACTCGAGGCTTGTACGCTGGTCGACAAGAATACAAACGCGCGCGGTGTCAGGAATAGACATAATAATTAAGATCATAATAAATATGTCGAAAAATTGAAAAAAAGGTATTTTTTAGAGAAAAATCTACTTTTTTTTAAGAGCTATATAAAGGTAACTAACTTGTAAAATTAACCAAGATATAATTATAAAATATCTGTTGTTAAAACTCGAGGCTTGTTCGCTAGTCGATAATAATGCACAGATGCGCGGAGCATGCAATAGACTTAACTTTTTTACATGTAATAATTAGCATAAAGTTCTCAAAATGTTGTTTATACATAAAAAAAAAGGTTACAGTCGAGTGGAATATATAGATATTAAGTTACACTTACGCCGATGTGCATTACATACGGTCAAGACTGTCAGTCGGACTTACTGAGAGCTAAAAACGTACTTCTGTTTCTCATTAATTGTCAGTCGAGTCGAAACAAGGGTCTATTTTACCAACCGTGCCCAATTGCACGATCCAATTCCTAAAGTATCCATACAAAATACGTTTTCAACTGTCCGAATGTGGTGCATACGGGAGCTAGTAACTCAGGCAATGTTCGGTATTACCGACACTAAGGAAAAGAGGAGACTTAATAAATATATAATTACAATAAAAGTACGATAAAAGTACTAAAACTTTTCGACGAGATTTATCGAACGACTTGTCTCCTCGACCTCATTTATTTCACGAAACAACAAGCACAAAAACGATCAATCAGCCTATGCGAGGCCAATAAAGAAATACGGAAACACATGGGAGCCTCTTATTTTTCTAATCGCTGCACGGACCTCGAGAGTAGTGGAACGGAGCTGGCTCCCATTGTGCGTGAGAAGGCTGGACTCGAGCGAGTGGGACGTAATTCGCGTCGTCCCATCTCAACAATGCCAGTGTCGACGATCCATCTCGGTAATGCTATTAACAATTGAATTGAGAGATGCTAACTACGCCAATTACTTTGAGTGTTCCTCTGAGTACTTAGCAGCGGTAGCTTCGGACCAAGTATGGCGTTCGGCCGCATACCAATCGTCAATGCAGTAATGGAGAGTTGAGATATACCCATTGATATACTTATATAGGCATTCAGCACAATCATTACGTACATTAATAAAGTTACATTGATAGCCTATTCAGGTTTTACTTAGGCCGTGTTTCTAGTACCGTTGTAATTAATGGCAATATTAAATATTTATTTGCTTGTCATACTTTGAAAATATTAGTCACGCTATTCGTACTAAATAATTAACATTTTAAACGATAATCGACAAAATATTTTTTTTAAATCTGGCAATTCATTTTATTAATTTATTTTTTGGTCATTCTTCAAATTATAGTATGTCTAATGGTATTCTTCTTACTCCTTCAAATCTTTCTTTTTCTGGTCTTTTATGTTCATCTTACTCCTTCAAATCTTTCTTTTTCTGGTCTTTTATGTTAATCTTATTTCTTCAAATATTTCTTTTTCTGGTCTTTTCTGTTAATCTTATTTCTTAAATTTTTTCTTTTTCTGGTCCTTTATGTTTATCTCATTCCTTCAAATCTTTCTTTTTCTGGTCTTTCATCTTATACCTTCAAAGTGGCCCGGCAAGCAGAGGTACGCAGCACATTTGTATTATACATTTATAAATATCAATGAAATACAAAGAAAATGCAGATATGTCCTTTTGGTAATGGCATAACAATTATATCTAACAATTTTGAAGTGTTTGTTTTGTTTAACACGACACGGTATAAAATGACAAGTGTAAACACTTTGTACAAGTGTTTACACTTGTCATTTTATAAGTAACTTGTAAAAGTACGATATTTATTATTGTTTGATATTTATTTATCGTTTTCGCTAATAATTTATAAAAAAGTATTAAACTTATCTTTGTCTATAAAACGATAACTTCATTTAACTTGGCAGATAACTGATAGGTTATTAAATAACATTTTTCAATATTTTGAGCCATGTAACCCAGACTGGTCAATATCCATAGTTAATTGGGATTTAATTACGCGAAAATAAATACTATTTAGAATTGTCAAATAAAAGTAGCCAGTATTTTGAATAATGGATATTATAAAGAAATATATGTTCGATTAAAAGTCATTTAAAGATAAAAGTTATTTGTCATTGGACAAACTTGTGATGTAAAGGAAATGTTTTCGAGGAATTTACGAATCAGTTTTTCCGTGAAACGTCATTCTTTTAAGAAAATATTTTCATGGGTTTCAGATATGTCATAAAAAATGTTAATATGATAAAAAATGAGCATTTTTTTCTAGTATACCAATCAATTCTGTCTTTTCTGTTGAACAAAAAGGGCCAGTTTTCGCCGATGTAGTTTATTCCTCTGGACGAAGTCATTTTTAAGATTCAGTTGTGAACCTAGAAAGACCTAGATTTTAGAATTTTGTCCAGTCCACGCATTCGTCGATAAGTGTGCAACAGTTTCACATTTTCTACAGATTTAGAACTATGTATTTATATTAAATTAAGAAAGGAAATGCCTTAAATACGGATCTGAATTAACGAATAGAAAAATATTGAAGTTTAAAGAATTATTAAAAGTTTTTAGTCTTCCCATACAAGTAGGTAGTAGAAATTTATTTCGCCTATTCCATTGTGTGGAGTATCATCACATTGTTTTTTTTAAAAAAATTGATGTTCAATTTAAAATTTTTAGGTTTTTTCTGTTTTTCTCCAAAACGTCAAAACTTAAATTCAGCATATTAATAAAGCATATTAACCCACATATACTTCAATAGCAAAAACACTGATAAATATTTATATTTACGTGGAAATTTTGGGTAGGGAAAATTAAAACGTGACAATTTTTTCTTATATTCCATATAAAATGTGAGGTATTTTTTGAAAGATCTAGTTTTAAGGGTCTCAAAAGAATATTTTTTCAAGATATCAGGCTATTTATATTCATAGATATATTGAAAAAACGTGGAAAAAAAACGGTTCGCCCCGCTCTTTTTTCCAGAACTACGAAACTAAACTTTTTGAAAAAAAAACAAATGGCAATAAAACTTTAGGTGGCCTAGACAAAGTTGCAGGACAACTAAAACTGTGATTTTGTGGTGAATTGTAAGAAAACTATAACCAAGCATATGTGTGACTATAATAACGTCGATCCGTTACTCCGTTGTGAAGTTGATTCGTTGTTCCATTTATGCACTTTTTCAGATTCAAATAAAAATTTTCCCAGGGAATAAGATTTCCCGGGATAAAGAGTAGCCTATATCATTTCCCGGCCTATCACTTATCTGTGTGCAAAAATGACGATTCATTGCTCTGTTACGAGGAGAAAGAAGAATAAACAAACACAGTTTAGTATTTATGATATTAGTTAGTGTGATGTTTCTCAAAATAAAAAGTAGCCTGTATCATTTTCCGGCCATTACCTATCTCGGTGCCAAAAATAATCTTAATCCATTATTCCATTGCGACTTGAAAGAAAGACAAACACTCTTTAACATTTCTAATATTAGTTAGGATTTGGATTTATTACGCTAGAAACTCCATATTAAAAAGGCTCTCGATAAATAATTTTACTTTAAACGAGTTACGGAAACCTTAATGCGCGAGCCACAGTCGTACTTGGACGGTTTTCTGTCACTTTATTTATTTAGTTATTTATCAACTTTTATGTATAGTATATATGGTGGGCTTATTGCTACATGAATAAACTTTCCTGTCAACCATAAAAATTGGTGTAGAAATTTAGTTGGTAGACTGTAAGAGATTTTATAATGAAAATTATAGGTAGTACATTAGACAAACAAAAAATCAAAAAAATACAAAAGTATAAGTAATATAAATTATTGACATGATTTGAGATGGGAAAGACAGGAAACGACAAGGGCACAAAGAAAAAGATTTCAGGAGCAGCAGGACTTTTTCACTCGATCTTTAAAATATTTATGGACGTGATTTTCCTGATGTCAGGATCCAGGTGATTCCAAAATGCTGCTTGAACAGTGAAGGATTTTTCGTAAGAGGTAGAGGTATGTTTAGGAATAAGAAGGGTGAGTGAACCTTAGGCCCGTTTGTAAAATATTAAACTGTAACATGACGTGCAGCGCATCACGTTCCCTCTAATTTTTCAACCAAGGGTTTTGAACTAAATTGTAGACATTGAATATATTTGGCGTTAATTTTGTAGAAATTCATTATTCACACTTAAATGAAACTACGTGATGTAGTATTATTTCTACTTTCTTTAATTTCTTCACCACGACCTAGGTTTCGTAGTATTACAACATCTTCAGGTTTGAATCTTTGCTAATATCCCACCTGAAGATGTTGTAATACAACGAAACCTAGGTCGTGGTAAAGAAATTAAAGAAAGTAGAAATAATACTACATCACGTAGTTTCATTTAAGTGTAAATTATAGACATTAGGCGTTTCATTAGAACGTCAAAATGAAATTATTTCAGTTGAAATTTATAAAAAATTTCACAAGATATATATAACTCTAGAACATAAGTGTTCTGACACGCAATCGATCGGTATTTAATGATGACAATGTAATAACATAATTCAATAACGATACATACAAGCTTAATTTTAACTGTAAACAAACGTTTTGTTATCACTTTCGTTTGTTAACGGAACGAGTAACAACATACGTTTGCCATGAGATCATAATAGAATAGAGCTTTCGATTGGATGTTCTATTTGCGTAGCTTTTAGTAATTGAAAACGTAATTATGTACGAAAGTCTACATTTTGAAAGGCTTTATCTTAAGTCCGAAAGAGAAAATGCTATAAAGCCCCGATGGACGTAATAATGTCAGTCAAGGCTAATAATTTAATAAAAGTCGACATTGTCTGCTTATTTCATTGTTTGTCATTCTTTCGCTCTTAAACGGTCTACAGATTTCAATGAAATTTTGCATATAAATAATATTTATCCTATATTAAAAGATAAGCCATTTATATTTAAAAATAGGGATCTTACGAATGTAATTATGGTTTCGTAGTGAAAAGCTGAAAAAAGGCCTTATGGCAATCAAAAATCTGATCGAGTTCGCAAAGTGTTAAATAGTGTGTGTCACAGTATTTAGTAAATAATATAACGAAAAACTGTATAAATCAAAGATACTTGGACTCTTACGCCTGTGAAACATATGCTGGGCAATATATTTTCATATTGAAAAATAATATTTATATTTGAGTATGGAACCATACCGTTACGAGTTCTACTTTTACGTAAAACGTTTGTTATTAGAAATAAGAAAGTTTACGTATAACAGAAAAAATAAACAGTGCCACATTTGTGTTATTGGAAATATTTTAGAACACTGTAAAAAAAACTACTACGAATGTTCTTATGGTAATATTTTCGACCTATTTTTTTAACTAGTTAAAGCATAAATCAATGCGGCAATAAATTTGACAGATCAGTGGAGCAGGTGAACGTGTTTGCGTACTTGGAAATACGGCTTCGAATTACGATCGAATTTCTGTTCATGAATATGAATGGGTAAAATTAAATTGAACGCAGCGCACGTGAAAATGGCGAGCAGATATTATGGAATGAAAAGAGGTCAAATGAATTTGAATGCAGTGTAGATGCAATGTCGAGCAACAAGTACAGCTGTATAATGAATTGTAGAAATAGTAAATCTCTATAAAGTAAACAAAGTAAATAAAAACAATGCAGATATGACGACCTGATGATTGTGAGACTTGATATATTTTACAATATTTTAACTATAAATGACATTATAGCAAAATTCATTATATGGCCATATATTAACAAGACTACAGTTATTTATTTTAATCAAGATATCTTAAAATAGTAAACTACATAATAATTATAGGATTACAGTGAATAAGAGCACTTTAATAAAGTAAATTTTTAAGTTTTTTTTATTTTCAAAATAAAGTGCTACGCATAATTTTCAATGCTCTGTGCTGCATTCGAAACAATAAATCGTGATCGACACATCGAGCTAGTTGCAGAAGTGATCAAAGATATGCAATCACATACATAATGCAGTTGCAGAATCACGAAAAGCCGGAAATGGAAGCGATGTAACGGATATGCGACGATCTCTCATGAGAACTAAACCTTATGGATTGATGGTTTATAACCCGATAGGAGGTTTATCCTATGGTAAATACTTCATTCATGGGATAATAATAAAAATACAATGAAAGTTTTGGACATTCTTTAGGCTGGTTGTGATTAAGGTGGTATTGTTTCAGTGGGTAAAAATCCCACACTATCCATTGATCCAACTTGGGTGTCTTGAAGATTCTGTCACCTCCTATTAAAACTAAAAAAAATTAAATTAAAAAACAATTATATGCACTAAATTTTTTTTAATAGATTTCGAGGCCACTCACGATTTTTTTTACAAAAAATTGACGTTCCCTTTTTTCATAATATTATGTTTTTGTTATGAAACATTTGTAATAGTTTTTTTTCGAATTAATTCACTTTTTTGTTGTCACTGAATATTTAGGATACAAATGAGAAACAAATTGTCAAATACTAAATAAAGAAAACAAGGAATTAAAAAAATTAAATGAGTGAAAATTTTTCGTGAAAACCCGGGTGAAGTTTGACATTTGGCAGCTTTTTTCAGTAACGAAAGGCCAATTGTTGAATCGATTTTTCGCTTAGTTCTAAGCAACCTATATAACTTCTTATAAGTTACGTTTTTTTGTGTATGTTATTTTATTTAAAACAAAACATTGAAACTTTCAGTTTTTTAAAGCGTACTTGTCACAAGCATACTCACTCACACGTTCGCATGCACACGTGCAGTACGCTCATATGCACATCAGCAGGTATGTACACACGTGCTTTTGTATGCACGCACGCCTCGCCCACTGGCTCGCTAGGTCACACAACGATGCACGTACAATTACACACACGCACACAAGAACGCATACACACGTAAGCATGCACGCACACAGGCCCACAGGTACACAAAAACGCACATACCCACCCTCTCAGGTATGAACGCACGTATGCCTAATACTCGATTAGAGGGCTAAATTAGATAAGAAACATTCCCTTATTCATTTAACAATAGGTGTATATTACGTGTTAGTGAAGAAAATGGTTATCTGTGTCAGGGATGTTTGATACATATCATTATTAATTATTTCGTTTTGACACTAGGTGTATCATGATGAAAAGAGATATTTATTTTAATAAATATTTGTACATATCTAGAGTTTATGATATTCTTACAATATATAACCTGTGTATCTACGATAATTTCGGAAATCAGAGAAATCAAGATCTTCCATTAGTTTGAATTATTTTAAATTTTTCGACCAACAAATTACGAGATAAAGGAGTGGGAAAATATATACCGAAGTCTCACCTTCTCGTCTCGGCACCATATATATGTCTTATATGTCTGATATTATAGCTAAAGTTGAGAAATGGAAAAGAGCAGATCTTCCAATGCAGGCAATATGGAACAATATATATTATTAAACGTATAAATATCTATACTCCATCCAATTCCAAAAGAGAATGTTTGTAAACAAACCGATTTAACAGTTAAAATATGGTTGGTACGAATTTATATTCAATCAGTCGACGACTATTTACAAAATTAATTGTACTTCGCTCGCAATATTATTAAACGAAATATTCTAATCACTACATCAACTTATTAAACTATTTTGCTAAATAATGTTATAAATATCAAATATTACACCGTTATTTTACTAATATGAATTGTGAAATTTAGAGGGAAAAATGGACAACCTTTGCTTTCGATCCATCCTACAAAATTCAGAGGTATATAACATTTCAGAATTTGAAATTTCGACGCATAAAAAATCTTGACCCATATATGCTACTCATACATATATTTATTTTATAACGCGTTGGAGTGAGATAGCTACTATGAGCCACCTTCAATATACGGAGATCTTTGATTGTTTTAATATTTAAACGTACTTATACACAATATTTGGAGTAAGGAAAATGAAACAAAAGAAACTATATGACACTATATTTTCTTTTTAAGGAAATGTTGTTATTATTTTGCAGTGTAGAATATATATATTATACACATTATATAGTATTGTTTTTTTTATAACAGCTATGCTTTTTCTCTTATATTATCAGTGGTTATACTTTTGGCATAGTGGTCGTGGTCACCATATAAGTGTCTTGCAGATGAGTGATGAGCCATAGGATATATCTCTATTCCTAACTATCAACTGCTCTCCGGGTGCACTAATGTAGCGGAACGTCGGACGAACTGTAGCGAAAAGGGCATCTATTTTTTTCTCCCGCTTTCGCGTGGTACCCAGCGGGAGAAAAAAAATAGATGTCTTTGCGGCGTAGAGGAAAATTGGGAAAATTAATTGTCGAACGAGTCGGGTTTTCGTTGTTTTTGTCATGTAGCTCTTCTTGCATATCCTCTTCAGATTGTCCATAGCAGACATAACAATCGTTATAAGCCTTTTGATTTCATCAGTACATCCGTCATTATTATAAAAAAAGGCCCTCAAATAGACGAATGATTGAACCACCTCGCAATTTTGCAAGTTGGTTAATATCGGGCGAGTTATCGTTAGGACGGACGATAATCATCATCTTTGTCTTATTGCGACTGATTTCAAGACTGATGTTTTCCATTCTTTGCAGTAGACTTTCCATATGACGAATACTAGTTGCCAATAAGGTGGTGTCATCCGCATATCGAAGATTTGAGATTTTTGTGCAACCGAACGTAATTCAATCTGTTCAGTTTTTAAAATCAATTCTCATTATAAGCTCAGTATAGATGTTAAATAGTGGTGAGATTATACATCCTTGGCGAACTCCTGCATTGGGGTGGAACTGACTAGATAATATATCATCTATTCTGACTGGGGTTATTTAATTTTTATAAAAATGTGTGAGGAGATGCACAAGGTGTTTCGGGGTACTCATTTCTTGTAGTGTTTCCCAAAGTTTTGGCCATTTAACCGAATGAAATTTGTTCAAAAAATCAACGGAACAAATATAAGTAGGCTCGTTGAATTCTTGGGATTTCTCAATAATTTGACGCACTATTAGAATTTGTTCTCGCGTACCTTTACTCTTCACGAAACCTGCCTGTTCAGGTGCGATCTACCTGAAGAGGTTTGAGACGCTCGTTTAAGACATGCAGTAAGATTTTGCTTCCATGAGGAATTAAGACGATAACTGTATATTTTGGATGTTTATTATATTTATTTTTAAAAAAAAGTAGGTGAAAAACTAATATTATCGTTCAGCATTGTATATATACACTTAAGCGTTGAACAGTATTTCGGCCCATACTGGAATGGCTAAATGCTAACGCTCAGCTGAAGGGCTACGAATTAGATCTCTGGCAGAGTATTTGAACTTTCACAAATTAATTATGAAGTTGTGAATAATTTATTACACTCTATAACAAGAAAAAACAATACCAATAAAAGTATTATATTTTTTATCAAAAATACCAAACCAAATCTGCATTATATTAAACTTTGTATACCCAAGAAAAAGGTTTAGAATACCTGAATTGTTAAACTGATTTGTTTACAAACATTCTCTCTTGGAATGGAATAGAGTTATAGTTAGCAATATTAAAAGAGTTTGCAACGTTTAAAGCAAAAATTTAAATTAAAAAATAAATATTAACAGACGAATTTAGATTAACTACGACAACATATGCTAGTAGTAACGGATCGGAATTTAACACGAATCATTTCGGCATTCACCTTCATGACTGTAATTATTTTCATTATTTAGATTGTTCAATATAGTAAATTAGACTCGGCATTAACTAAAATACCGCTCGTCTATATGGCGTGTTGATAGCAGTCAATTAAGCCATTTGTGTATCTAGATTATCTCGATAGGACAAAAACGCAATCGTCGTCCAGGTCACTAACCTACTGGTGTACAACAATACGGAAGAATCAACCCGAGCAGCGCCCCATGTTCGAATGACTCAGACGCCACTTAGTCCGTCTCGTTGCGCTGAGCTTTTTGTTGCTATTTATGCTAACCAATGACCATTGTTAGTTGCTTTTTATAACAATTTATAAGCCGTCTAAAATCATTTTAACCAACTGGTTATACTGCAAGTTTTGTCTAGACGTATAGAGAGAAAGGAAAAAAACAAAACAATTGAAAAAGCGTCGCCTTTAACATTGGTTGCCCGTTATCTGCGTTACGTTACCGACCCCTTCTTAAGGCTTTGTTTATCCACCGTATTGTTGGGCGCGAAAACTATAAAACTTGTTTATAATGGTTAATTAAAATACAGTAAAGTCTAATAACCTCTAAGTACTTTGTTTCCTATAAGATCGATTCGTTAAGTTCCAAAAATATGAGTTGAACGTTCATTGAAATTACAATGTTTTAATGTGCAAAACGTTATGATTTTTGGAACGAAGTTCTTTATCCCACGTTACATACTTGGCGGATGAGAGCTAGCCTAAAAAAAGTATAAGATTTCGATCGACCCTTTTACTACAGTATAAAAGTGTAAGATTTCGACTGACACCTTTGCTACAGTATAAGGGTTTGCGTCTTTACAAGCGTATGTTAATGTCTATACATTATTATATTAAACGTATGTTAATGTCTATATCTATATATATTACTACAGTACAGACGTGCGGCGTGAGTATCAGCTGTATTCGTTTAAGCATGTGTGTTTAGCAATTTGTACGCGCCGTGATCCTCATAACCTCTTTTAATTTTTTCAAATTCGTGTTATTTTTATCAATAAAAAAGGAGTTGTGAAAGTGATTCAGTGTAAGATGAGGTTGGTAATGATGAAGTAAGATAAGTAACAGTGTTAAAGTGACTATAATGAGTGGATGATTTATTTTAAACTTAAATTTTGGTATCACCTTTTATTTGCACCGACAAAAGTTTACACATATGTTAATTGATAACAAAATTAAATCATGCTACACTGTTCACGTATGATGCTAGTTTTATTTAATTAATAATACATAATAATATATAGCGAAAAGAACTTCGTTCCAACCGGGTGTCTCAAGACACCCCTCATTCTTTTTTTTAAATATGAAATTAATAAAACATTTAAAACCTTTCACGTTAAAATCATGAAAAACGTTACAAAAGGTTTGCCTCTTTTCAGCCGTAAATGTGCATGCCTTCGAATTTCTTTCTAAAATTTCCACATTCCCAAATATGATATCTCTTTTCTTAAACACTCTCTTAACTTGGTTTCTTCTAATTTGTAGAAATGTGCTCGACTCTTACCTGCATAACGTGTCATCAATATATACATTTAAGGGTCGGTTGTCTGGAAAAGTTTTTTTGCCTTGAATAATTTTAAGCTTAGATTCTTGTTGATTCATGAGTAAAATACTTTGTTCAGCAATTTATTTAAACACTTCGATTTTTTTGTTATATTTATATCTGTACTTTCATTAAAATAGTGAAAGTATTGCGTTAGCTTCCAGGAAGGGGATTACTTACAATCACTGAAAATAAGGGAAAGAGGGTGTTTTCAAAGGAAGGGTTAGTGGATAAGCACGAATCACATCTGAGTCTAAGTGTATGTACCATACGAGTATGAATATGAATATAATATGAACATGCTTACGAATGCAAGCTTTAAAACACATAAAATTTAAAGGGGCATCCGATTGACTATGATTTTTTAATTTGGCAGAGAAATAAAACGATAATTTTCTTGGCTCGGAAATTCGTCCCACCTTAAGTTATGCCATCAAAAATTTGAAACCTATGTCCTACAAAAGCACAGAAAAATTAATTAGACTGGAACATAAAAAAATGCAGGCTATTCTTTGGTTCATAGATAGTACATGATATTATTACATTTAGTTAAAATCGGAAATATATATTCGAAGGTAAACCAAACAACTGAATGTTTTGTTTGATTGCTGATTTTGTAATAATCTTGAGAAGTTTAAATCGATGATTAAATAGATAGGTTTTTTGTGATTACTTTGGCTTGGGTTTGCTTTAGGTTGGGTTTAATTAGGTTTGTTTGGATTTAGGTAGAGTTGGGTTGGATTTGGTTCTGTTTAGTTGATTGGGTTGGGATGGATTAAGTTTTTTTGGGTTGTGTTGGGGTAGTTTTGGGTTGGGTTAAATTGGGTTGTGTTTGGTTTGGATTGGATTGGTTTGGGTTGGCTGGGTTGTGGTGGGTTAGGAGTACGTTTGTTTGGGTTGGGCTAAGTTTGTTTTGGGTTGGATTACCTTTGAGTTAGGTTGCGTTTGGTTGTGTTTGCTTTAGGTTGGGTTGGATTGTGTTGGGTGTACTTTGGATTGGTTCGGATTCGATTGGGTTTAGTTGATTGGGGTTCGATTGGGTTTGCTTTGGATTGGATTAGGTTTGCATTGTGTTAGGCTGGGTTGAGTTGGGCCGGGGTGGGTTTTATTGGTTTAGGTTGTGTTTAGATCGGATTAAGTTTGCTTTGGTTTAGATTGTGTTTGCTTTTGTGTTGAGTTTTTGAAGGATTTGGTTGGGTTGGATTTTTCTGGGTTTTGTTGGACTGGATTTGGTTTGATTGCGGTTAGATTGGTTTGGTTAGAATTTGTCTGTTGGTAGGATTGGTTTAGTTTGAATTTGATTGTGTTTGTTTTGGTTTGGGTGATATCGGGTTGGGTTTGATGGATTGGATTTGCTTTGGGTTGGGTTTGCTTTGAGTTGGGTTGGGTTTTATTTCGATTGGTTTGGGTTGTGTTCACTTTGTGTTGGTTTCGGTTGTTTTAAGTTTTCTTAAGGTTAAGTCGGGTTGTGTTGAGCGGGGTTTTCTTTTGAATCGGTTTGAGTTCTGTTTCATTTGGGCTCAGTTTAATAATTTCGCACGATGACGAATGCTTTTAATGTTTAAGCGGATTTTATTCAATTGTTTCGTCCGCTGTTGTAAATAATTCTATACATTATATATTATACGTTCAGTGTTTTAAGTTGGACTTTAAGTTTCCATAAAGTAAATTTTTTATCAGAATTTGGTTCAGAAGTTTCCGTACGACGATTAAAATAATAAAAAAACAAATGTAGATAAAATGTGCGGAAATTAAATAAAAGAATCTCGTTCTTTTATTATGTTGTGGGACATTCGACTGGTACGAATTTCCTTCCTCTATATATTATATATAAAATAACAAACACAACGAAATAAGTTATCAACGTTGGAGAGTAATTAAATGAAAAATTAAAATAAAAACATGGAGGAATGGTAATAAAATTGTAATTGATAACGTTTTTTTATTTAACGTTATGAAAATAAACTTTTGTTTATTATTAATGATTATAAAAATATAAACTAATTATAAATTTAATCAATCACATTCATTTTAGTAATGGTTGGTTTGTGGTAATTATATTAGGGCACATATGTTTGGGATTAAATTTTGTCTAAGTGCCTCGAAAAAATTGCATCCATATGAAAAAATAATAATGTTAACGAATCGTTTAATTAAACAAAACTTGTGTGATATGTGAACATTATTGCATGATTTGATTTTGTTATCAATTAATATATGTGTAAACTTTTGTGGGGTAAATAAAAAATGATACCAAAATTTAAGTTTCAAATTATTTTTATTTTAATTACTTTAATTTAAATATAAATTAATTTTAAAATTAAATGTAATTATCTTAAAAATTTAAGTGAATAGTCAGCATTCGATTTATTATAAATTCGTATAATTAAAATGGTCTGGTAGATGCATGGGTTACAATGCAAAACCAGCAGAAAAACAAAGTGTTGGACAACTCATCTGTGAAATTATTATTTAATTTAATTAAATCAAATTTAAAATTAATTTCAAAAATTTAAATGAATATACTGACATGCTGACAATTTATCACAGTTTATTAATTGTAAATAGTAATAAGTGATAAAATAATAATTTAAGTGATAAAATAATAATTTATCATGCAAATAAATACATACTGAACTGGAATTGACAAAATAAAACCAGCGGAAAAATCATTTGATATATGCTTATAAATACACAAACGCTTATACTGTAGCGAAAATGTCGGTCGAAATCTTACACTTTTATATTGTAGCAAATATAGCGGTCGAAATTTTACACTTTTTTCGCACTAGCTCTTATTCGCCAAGCGTGTGACGTCTCATAAGGAACTTCATTCCAATAAAACGAGTTTGAAAATAATGAAGAGAGGTTATGAGTATTATGGCGGGCACGGATTGCTATTATCAGCTGTATTCGTATAAACATTCGTGTATTAGTTAAATGAATTATCGTGTATTCGTTAAATGAATATAGCTGATCGCACGCCGTACGTCTCTACTGTAGTAATATGTATACCTATGCATTGACATACGCTTTAAAGAAGCAAACGTTTATATTGTAGCAAAAGTGTCAAAATCTGACACTTTTATACTGTAGCAAATGTGTCGGTCGAAATCTTAAAATTTTTTCAAGCTAGCTCTCATTTGCCAAGTGTGTAACGTGTGATAAGAAACTTTATTTAAAAAAAATATAATTAACTCAAAGACTTACATATTATATTAGAAGGTGAACTTTCTTTAAAACAATTTTTAATGTACAAACTCACTTTTGTGACGATTTCATAATTCATAACATAGCATCTAATACGTCTTATGGTACAACTGCCTTTTGATTTACGTGTATTAATTACAATAAATCTTCATCTTTTAATATTAACACTAATTTTGAATTACAAGTACGAAGTCAACATTTTTTGGGATGAAATAGTCCATATATTATAAATAAGCTACAACAAAGTTTATGAGAATATCCAGTGATACACAATACAACGAGCTTCTTTAAATCTGTTTGCACAGTGTGGTAACAGATCGCAAACAGGTCGGACTTCAATGCGGCTTCCGCACAAACAAGCGGTTAATAACGACAAAGTGTACATAGCCATAGCAGTGTTTGATCAGTAACACCGGCCCCTGTAGATCGAAGAGCTTCCTGCCCAACTACTTTTAAGATGTTATAAGGCGAGGTTACTCCAATATTTGTTGAATAGTTTCCTTACGACACATTAAATAAGGTACTTCCTTTATTGCTTGGGAAAATGTAAGGATACCATCTCATCCTGCTCTATTTAAGACTGGGAAGTTAACTTCTTTTCTTGTTGACTTGACAACATCTTATAAAGGGGTAGGCGGGCAGGGGTAGTACGAAAGATGACGTAGATGTTATAAGCTGCATTGTTTATGACGTGAGAGTGAGATAAATTATCGTAGTATCATTCGACAAATCAATTGAAGGTCTCGAATATGCTTTGTCAGAATTGCGTTATACGGGGCATCTGAGCGACACCAAGCATCTTTTCGAGAGCGATATGATCATTCTTGCTCTTTTAGATTCAAGTCCAGATTTTATTGATCTAATCTGTTTACTTTGTTTTTGTCTTATTCTCCTTATGACTTTTGATCTAGTGTTTGTTTAGCGATATTTATTCATTTCCATGATTATGTTTCATTTCCATGGTGTATATTCAAACTTACCTATATTTTTTCAGTGTTCCGTACCAAAATTTAAAACAAAAATTGAATAATTATTAATTTAATTCTGTATCTGTGGATTTAAAAAAAATATGGAATCTAAAATGTGTATAATAATATTTTCTTTTAAAATTGTATTATTTATTATTGCAAATTCTCAGGAGATAAAAGACAATCAAAGAAGATTTTTTTAATCTATAGGTTAAAGTATCGAATCAAAATAGGTATCTTAAAATTGTTTTGATACAGATGACAAAAAGAACGCCATATATTTTTTCATAAGGATGGTAAATGAATATGATGGCCGTAGCGAACAAATATTTAACTTTGTCCTGAAAATTTTTACACGGACATAGTTAAAGATGTAATACACGGTAAAAGATGTAGATGTAAGAAAACTGTAAGCCGCGCCACAGATTTATGATTATAATATTTTGTCTTTGCATCTGATTATGAAAACTGTTCACACTTCATCAAAAATTTTAAAACTTTAAGTTTATCATTTAGTGCATCCTATAACAGAATTCTAGCATATACTGAAATTAATTTTAATTAAATTTTATTGAAAATTGCCTTTAAAACTCAATGTCAGATTTGGAAAGAACACGGATGGATTTAAATATTTTAAATAATTGCCAAAGCAGTAGTTTTGAATAAAAGTACTCAATAACTAATTTGAGTACAATTTTATGTAATTCAGTTGTAGCTGAACTTTATAATATTGACAGGATGTATTCGTATGCAAACCAGGGGTCAAATTTTAGAGGAAAAGTCTAACCCTGCTTATGAGTTTTCATAAAGGGTTTAGCAGATAAGATATAGCCGAGGCTAACATATTGCAAGAGCTGTCTTTGTTAAAGGGAACCCCACGTTATTTTATTACTTGCTAATTTTTGAGTAATATTAATAATTCTTCTCAAACATTTTTTCTTGGTATTTATGTATGAATAAATATTTTCATTACATACTTCCAATATGGGCCGGTTATTGTTTACTGTGTCATTACTGTCGAAGTATTAAATTTACTTGCAACTCGCTGGAATCCAGTCACCCACAGTAGTTGTTAGAACTCGTTTTATTACTTGCGAAAACACTTTTTGATAAATGTTTATTAGTATCCATCTTAGGTGAAGACGTGGTGACGTGAAGTAATTTTGGCTAGTTGCGTGTTCTTAATCAACATTTGAAATTTGGGATTGTACACAATATTAAAGTTTCAAAGTGCTTTATATAAATGCAAACACAAAGTAACTTTTTATTAGGAACTAAAAGTCATGCAAAAAGGTATTATTTTTAATCACTCCGGAGTCTTTGATTTAGGGTTCCTAGATTTGTTCTCTTCTGTAAGGAATAGAAGGTGAAAAAGTAAAATAAATATAGGATTTTTTAGGAGAAAAAGAAAACCAGGAAAATGTTCTTAATTCAAAGAGTAATTGGTTTGCGTTACGTAATATAACTTCCTAGCTAAGGCCAGCCACGCTTGGCCGTGCAATCTGATATGAAATGAATGGGAAAGAAAATTAAATTATTTCAGCGAACATAGATTAATCGATTCATCTGGTTTCCCCTAACCGATAGCTACAACTACGAGAAATTGATTATATTAATTGCATTTCTCCATTACACGTAAAAAGGAACGTATGTCGTCTACGGTGAAAAAGATACCACGAATTCCTGTTTGTTCTATTAGTTGGGTTATGTTAACCCTGTTGGTAAGGAGCAACTCATATTTATGTGACTGCTTTCCCCTAACCGATAATGTAGACTGTTTTCCCCTAACCGATAATGTAGACTGCTTTCCCCTAACCGATAATGTAGACTGCTTTCCCCTAACCGATAGCTACAACTACGGGAAATTGATTATATTAATTGCATTTCCATTATACGTATAAAGGAACGTATGTCGTCTATGGTGAAAAAGATATTACGAACTCCTGTTTGTTCTATTAGTTGGGTTATGTTAACCCTGTTGGTAAGGAGCAACTCATATTTATGTGACTGCTTTCCCCTAACCGATAATGTAGACTGTTTTCCCCTAACCGATAATGTAGACTGCTTTCCCCTAACCGATAATGTAGACTGCTTTCCCCTAACCGATAGCTACAACTACGGGAACTTGATTATATTAATTGCATTTCCATTATATGTATAAAGGAACGTATGTCGTCTATGGTGAAAAAGATACTACGAACTCCTGTTTGTTCTATTAGTTGGGTCATGTTAACCCTGTTGGTAAGGAGCAACTCACATTTATGACTTTCCAACGACATTAAAATGACAAAAAATTCATTGTCTGCAAATTATTACGGAAATGCAACGTGAGTCACACTGTCATCGATTTCGACGACAAGTTCCCATATTAATTTGCCGACTACTCTTTTGTCCTTTTAATGACATTGGAAAGTCGTACTTGTGAATTGTACCTAAGGTGCTAAAATATCCCATTGTCAAATAGCGAAATCATGGGCAGTTCACAAAACTACCCACGGCGTCCGTCTTCTGTAAATACATTACCAACGTATTTTGTAAATTGTCGGGTGTTGCTCCTATGCGAAGTGCTTTATTAAATAGAAGTTAGGGTTGTTATTAAATAGAAGTTAGTGTTGTTTGTTATGTAGTTAGGTTGTTAGGGTTGTGTAGCTTCCAGACGTGACAACGCTACTTTGATAACACACAATTTACAATATTTATAATTCCTTGTGGTCGACTTGGGTGTCGTTGTATTACAACATCTTCAGGTGGAAATTAGCAATATTTGATAATAGCCCACCTGAAGATGTTGTAATACAATGAAACCTAGGTCGTGGTAAAGAAGTTAAAGAAATTAGAAACAATACTACATCACGTAGTTTCATTTAATTGTGAATAATGAATTTCTACAAAATTAACGCCAAATATATTCAATATATTGAATCCTTAATTTTTGTTATTATTTTTTTATATTTTCCCCCCAAGGCAATTGCTATAGGACAGATAAAATCGAAAATACTTAAAATATGTCTTGTTCTCCAAAGAATAAACAGATTTTGATGAAGTTTGACACGAATTATGGATAATAAGAAAGGTCGTGTATTATTTGAATTATAAGAACATTCCTTTAAGACAACAAATAAATAAATAGATGGAAAAATAAACAGAAAAAAGTTGCGTTAGAAAATGTTCGATGAAGCCCAAAAGTGGGTTTCAATCTAAATCTCAAGTATTATCCTAGTGAAGATCCCATTCAGTCTAGAAGTTTTTTATGTATTGCTCTAACAAAGAAACAGACAGATTGGCAGATAAACACGAATTTAAAGATTTAATATACGAACGAACGATTCTATGTAAAAAGATTGCCCATTTCATGCTGAGTACGTACTTGTATATTGACTTATGTTAATTTTGGTCTATTTGTCAAGCGTTCATAGCGTAGTCGTTACGTACCAGATCACGCTCTATTAAGCATTTCATTTGATACCTAATATCAAGCTACATGAATGAGTTCGATCGGTCCATTCCATTACTATTCATCTCATACAATATATGTAAATACATATTTATTATATGTGGTCAAAGCGGCCTTATTCTCATTGTATCAGATTTCAATAAATAACAAATGCTTTCCGTATTTTGTGTCTGAGAACGAAACTAATTCGTCGTTATATTCGGTTCACTTGATACGGTTCACTCGTTTCAAGTTTAATATCTAAAGCAATTAATCAAAGTATTACACCCGTAGACAGTTTTACCAATAATTTTTTGCAAAAAATAATTTGCTTTCACAGCAATGTTCATAATAATCTATCATTGAGAACCTGTGTGATGTCATTTAAAATATTTAATACTTTATATTATACTATTAGGTGCGTATAATATTTGTTGGCAAATAACAAATTGACCATCTCAGTTCACAATTTATTTCATGGTTTAATATAGTTAATAAAATCAATCTTCAGTTATGTAAATAACACCGTTATCTATCACTTGTCGCTAACGTGTATGATATAGTTCCTTCGTTTTAGAATTCTTTGGAGTGTTGGCTGAAAAAATGGGTAAATTCAACCTTAAGATTGTTTGTGTTTTTAATTTTTATCACGTAATTAATTTAACGGTAAGCGAAACAATTAACAGAACTGATAATTGGAGGGCAAAAGACCCGGGGAGTTCGTTGGATTAGGAAGTACAATCCATTTAAGTGAACTTAGTAGTTTTGGGAACTTAGTAGTTCCATGCATACATCTTCGCCTTCTAAAATGAAAGGAGTGTTAATACAACAGAATAGGTATCCATACGGAATAGTTCAGCTTTTCTCTAAAACCATGTGGTTGTTTTCTATTGAATTATTGAATGAGCGTATATCTGACAGATAAGGTCAACTTAGCCGGAGATCTGTTTCAATAAGGCTTTTCAATTTTTCTATATTTAATGTAGGAAATGACCTTAGTTTGGTATTACCAGAATAATGAAAATGTTTTTCTTCAAATTTTTAGCACCGATATTTTGTTATGTCATAATGAAGCATGTCATAGTGTGTCATAGTGTACATTGCTCACTTTTTGCTCTAAACGGAATTTATAATTAGAATTTAGAATTAAAGCAAGAGAATTCCAAATTGTCTTCAGGAAATTACCATATTTTATTTGCTTTTTACTCGCCTTTTTACTCGAAAGAAGATCGAATGCCGCTCTCTTTTTATACCCTGCCAGAGATATTAGATTTTTTTCAATATAGCTGGAAAAAAAGTTGGGTTTTAATAGTTGCCTTCTTAATATTTTATACATTCAATATAAAGAGGAAAATTGCTAATATTCGAATATTGTGGGTCGATTTTCAATAATTAAACTGCTGACGTATACCTTAAGAAAAGTTCCTTATTGTTCAAACAACAAAACTTTGGACCCTGACACCAGGAAAATATCCTTGATAAATGTATTCAAGGATCGATTGAAAAATTCTACCACTCCTAATCCCTAGACCTTTTGCGAACTTGTGGAAAGCCACACTCACTCATGTCAAAATTTGTTTCATAATTTTTTGTCTTTTTAAGATACCTTAAAAAGAAAAAAACAAATCCTTATAGGATCACTTCATTTTCCGTCTATATCTATCTATCGGTTAAGACTCTTTTTCTCAAGAATGAGTGGAGGTATCAAGTTAACATTATTATGAAATACTTAGGTCTATGGTGTTTTGGAGTTATAAAAAAATCAAGCTTCTAAGTCAACGCAATCAAGAATAACACTAAAAATACGGCAATGTATGCCACATATTTTCAAAACCTATACTTTGTTGTACCTAGGATTATGAAATTCGACAACAGCTAACGGAAAAACCGTTAATTTGAAGTTATATCACATAAAAAACTATTTTTTTAAATATGCTAATATATTTAACATATTAACGCACATAATATTTATAGGTTTTTATATATGAACATGTCAACATATGTAAAAACTGCGTTCCATACTAAAATATATATTAGAATGATGTATGAAGAGTTTATTTTACTAATGAAAGATTAATCCATAAGAATTCACTGGCTGAGGAGCTGATGATGATCAAAAAAGTAGCGATCGGCTCTAAGGAATGGGAACGTCAAGCTACACCGAGGTCTCTATGAGTAATACCAACCTTATACCGAGAGGTCATTTTATTATTTATTGAATTACTGTTACTGGTCTGAAACGCATTCTGGAAACACCATGTATAAGCTGCAATAAATAAATTTATTTTTGATTCCGATTTTTAAGTGGCTACCAAACAACACACCGATTTTCAAGCGCCATATAAGGAGATATCTATTGTGATGCAATTTTTGGGAAAAAAGAGATTTTTGAGATGTTACGTCAAAAAATAAAAAATTCCGCCAATATGTTTTCATACCATGCCAATAAAATAGGATTTTGGTTAGTAGGTCAACCATTATTTCTCACAACATTCCAAATATTTTTCGACCAAATATAATTATATCCATAATAACACCATCAGATTCAATGTTAAATGAAACTACGTGATGTAGTATCATTTCTACTTTATTTAAATTCTTTACCAAGACCTGGGTTTCGTTGCATTACAACATCTTCAAGTGGGTAACCTGAAGATATTGTAATACAACAAAACCTAGGTCGTGGAAAAGAATTTAAATAAAGTAGAAATATATTACATCATGTAATTTCTTATAATTGGAGATATTGTTATTGCTAGTCGAAAATGGTATACAAATAAATGAACAAAAGTTTCGGCGGTTTGCTGCATATGTAAAAGGGTGAGCGATGGCAGAGAGACAA
Organism: Druceiella hillmani; assembly: GCA_039881145.1. Classification (NCBI taxonomy): domain Eukaryota; kingdom Metazoa; phylum Arthropoda; class Insecta; order Lepidoptera; family Hepialidae; genus Druceiella; species Druceiella hillmani. The sequence goes on along the minus strand of JAYKKI010000052.1, from coordinate 10,366,523 downwards.
ATGGAGCTATGATTAAATAGTCACCGTATAATTAGGTAAATAAAGCAATTAAACAAAATTTTTAGGCAGTAGCCTACTTTCAACATTTGAAAAACGTTTTTGATTTCGACTGAAACTAGAAGAACGTGAGAAAGCCGTTTCAACTAAAACCGTAATCGTAAATAATAGAAACAAACACGTATTTAATTTCATTTTAACGCCTATCATTAGTACAAATTTAGTATAAGCTTTAAATTTTGAGGTTTATATAACTTTTTACTCCTCAATTACTTTGGAAGTGAAATAATTTTAATTGAACAAAAATTTGAAATCCGAATATTTTATGAAATTGGATTGTTTTACGTTTATAAAGTCTATGTGTGTACATGAGCGCATCTGTGTATGTGTGGGTGTGAGTGGGGGTTTAGGTGTCCATATCCTTGACTCCTAAACCAAATGTCCGATCTGGATTATATTTTATATTCGGCAGGATGTTACAAATATCGTTTTGTTTATTTGCCTTTTCTGCCCTTAAAATACATAGAAAAAATTTGGGTGTGCTTAACACTACACACTGGAAGTAAAAAAATTGGTAAACAACATAATTGTAGGTACTTGGTATGTGGGAAATTTTTAATAAGAAAATTTAAAAAAATAAGTAAAATTAATTAAACTAATAATATCATTAATTTAAAAAAAGTTATGCAATTACATGAAAAATATATTTTTCCAAAGAGCACAATATACGTCTCCCTTATAAAAGTGAACTTTATATTAGGGTAAGTCACTTAACATTTCATTAATTTCAATTGGTGGTTAATTGTAAATAATATGTATTACAAAAATTAAATAAAAGTGGACTTTCTTTGTCTCTATGTCTGCGCTAAAGATTTTGCACTTTTTGACCGTCATGTAACCATTATCCAACAAAAATGAAAAGAATAGCCCAAGTGCGTTAACCCTAGTCCTGAGCCTACCCGAGCACGACAAACCACAATCAGGACGCACTTCAGGAATACTCCAAATCACAAAGTTCATCTCATCAAAAATTGGAAAAGGGGCACCAGAAAAGTATTCGCTTCAACAAATTTAAAAGTTAAGTAAATTGCGTACAGCATTAACTTAAGCAAATTACGCACGGGATTAAGTAATTACGTACGGGATTATATAATTACGACGTCAAGGGAAGGGCGCTGCGGTTTGCGCGGCGCTATAATTATTATTCCAACAAATATTATGAATAATATTTTTTTAATTTTGTATTGTAACACTACAAAAAAACATGTATAGTCTGGAAAAAATAACGTGTATATTATTCATACAGATGATTTGTGCATCGAATGAAGTATTTTTGAAATGTGCTTCTGTAAACAAATTCTATTTTTTTTAGCTGAATTGTAACTTTGATTTTTTTCAGAAAATACTAAGAACTCATATATTTCCTTTTTCATTTTCTTCTCAGTTTAAAAAAACAGAATCACCTGTGTGAATAACGGAAAGATATAATCTTTTTTACATATATAGTTATTTTATTTAACACTATAGTTATACCAAAATTTAATACAAATTAAGAGAAACTATTATTAACAAGAAATTGATCGAAACCTATAAGTTCATCCAATTAAATGGGCTACTTAATTGGCTGAACTTACAGGTTTTCAAGAAATGATCATCCATTTTTCCACACTAGTCAAGGCGAGAAAATTTTTCGGCACCCTCAGTGAAAATGAATTTTCTTATGCACATTTATTGTTAAAATTATTTCGTCGCCTTCCTGAAATTAATCAATCAGTCGCATCTTGTGCGATTTCTTAAGTATTGCAATACCAATAACCGCGTACTCAAATATGCTACCACATTGCTTTTTCTTTGATTTGTTTTACAACATTCAAAATTTAATTACCGTTAGTTTTATCTAATATGCATATATAATTATGTAAGTATTTACGTTTTTCGTAAAATATATTATATGAAACCTTTTTAATTTCATGACATTTATATAATTTACAGATACAAAAATATTTTAAGCTACAAGTTGATTTAAAATAATATAAATCATGCAAAACTTTATTAACAAGTTTCGATAATAAGATTTAAAATATTCATATCATAATTGAAATGACCCCCAGGTTACAGAAATACAAAAAGATTATAACAAAATTGTTTCCATCCTATTCAATAGCTATTATTAATAAAAACATTTTTGCAAAAAAAACAGTTCGCCGAATCAGCGTTAAATAAATTTGTAGCTAAAACTGATTACTTTGTGTTTAAAAAAAAACATGATATCATAATTTGTTGAAGTATCTAAAAACGTAAATACTTATTATTTTCATATTATTATATTTCCGTAAAAGTTGAAAAATTTATTTATTGCGTACTTTAATGTACACAATTAATACATCGTGCGTACTTATTGCTACAAGGGCAATCTCCTGCAGCAAACCAGAACACTAGTCCAGCACGCTCGTAGAGCGGTCGGGAATGGTACCTAGATTCAAGCGGATTTACTGTGATATATGAAAGGATAGCTCTCTCATTTCTTCAACTGATGAAAGAAAGTTTAATAAATTAAGAAAAAAGAAATTTTCATACCAGCCACCGATAATTGGTGGAAAAATTGTCAGTTGTTTCATTGTGACCCATACATTTCGTTTAAATTTCTCTGTTTACCTTTTTTTCGGGATCCGTAGACTTGTGTTTCGTTATGCCCGTATGTCTGCCTATCCGTATCTATTCAATTCTTGTCGTTCTATTGTTTTAGGCTTATGTTTATAAAATTTCGCAGGTAGGTGCTTGATATAGAGATTCCAATCAATATGTAGTAAAATCTCAAAAGATTTTTTTAACGTAGTTTCTCAAGTGGAAGCGATTTTTTCCCGCACTTTTCATCGAGTGGGCGTAACATTAAATGATTTTTTTACAGTTACTTGCAGTTCTATTTTGCATTTTTCGTCTTTCTGAGATATATTAAGTATTAATGTGACACAAAAGATCCTTCATTTTCTCTAATTTTTCAACGATAGAATGGAAAAATGTAAAAAATTAAAAATATCAACATTTTATTAAAATTTTCAAATAATATTATTCAGGTTAAATTTTAGTTTTGTTTGTTGTGAGCAAGCATTCACAATTTAATAAAAAGCAAAATAAACAATTTGAAAAAACCTACAATGGATGTAGTCGTTGTAATTGAAAAAAGATTAAATAATTCTTTTGAAAACCCGAAAGAAAAGTAAAAATCTATTATTATAATTAGAAAATCCGTTACGGCTGTCATTGCCATGTCCGTTCCCAATATCAATTACATTGAAACAGCGTAGAAAAGCTATTTGCACACCTGAGAAATTTTCAATTAGTCACGAATTGATAAAACTGAAAAATGTTAGGCGTAGGCAGGGCATGGCAGCCTCGGCGGATTTTCTTAGGTTTGTGTTAACAGGTTATTACTTTCTTTTAGTCGCAGGTTATATACATTTAATCGATTTTCAATTACAACGACTACATCCGTCGTGGGTTTTTTCAAAATTTTTAATTTTGCTCTTTATTTTGCAATTTTTCGATTAAAACATTTACATCAGTTGTGGGCTTAATCAAAATTTTAATTTTGTTTTTTATTATTAGTCTCAATAACCAAACCTCTAAAAAAACATTCGCCAAAGAGCAAGTTTATCTAGCTTTAGTAGAGTACGATCTTTAAACGACGTAGTAGTAACTGATCTAATTCAAAGAAAATTCTTCAATAATTCACATAATACCATGGCGTTGGAAGAACAAGAGCGCTGGAGAAACATGTTATGTGGATCACAACAAGCCGAAGAAAGGCCGCAGAGTAGTTAATCTAGATTAATAAAACAATTTTATTGCAGCGCCCCCTACCGAGTAAACAATATAACACCTAACTAATAACCTTCGCCGTTAAATCACAAACACTTTATCTAAATCGGTAAAACCGTATCTAATCGAAAACCGTATTTAATCGGTTTTAGTGAAAAATGGGAGCATTCGTTTGCAACAAAATGTTGCAACGCACTAACACTTATCTAAGAACCATCGCCGATTAGTGCCGAATATTTTGCAGAAAACCGTGTCTGAATCGGTGAAACTATTTTAGAGATAAATGGGAACATTGATTTGCAACAAAATGTTGCAGCGCCCCTTGGTGAATAACACCTTTCTCAGAACCATCGCCGATTAGTCCTAAATATTTTACAGAAAACCGTATGTAAATCGGTCATACTGTTTGGGAGATAAATGGGGAACAATGTTTGCAGCAACATGTTTATTACGGCGCCCCTGGTGAGTAATTGCCGTAACAACTATCTAAGAACCATTGTCAATTACGAACATTTTACAGAATACCGTATCTAAATCGGTCAAACCGTTTTGGAGATAAATGGGAACATTGAATTGCTCACACAAACAAACAAACAAACAACCTCACCCTAAACGCATATATCTTCTCTGTTCCGTCGTCGGTAAAGAGATATAGACAGGTATATACACTTCACGTTGAGTGAGTCTCGACACATATTTTGACGGTTTTATATTAGTCAGTTAGGTTTTATATACGTCAGTTTACAGATGATGTGAAATTTTTATAACCGTTATAAAAATTTATTTTCTTCAAAACAGAAAAAAAATGACATAAATAATATCAATTTCTTTTTTGTACTTTCATCACAGTTATTCAATTATTACATTAGCATGCAGAAGAGATTCAATAAAGGGTTTTGAAACGAAATATTAGTGGAAAAGAACAAATCACATTGGACTTATGTGGACGTACGTATGAACGTATGTATATATATGCACTTTCAAAGGTATATATAACCGGAATTCAGCATTCAATTGGTTACGCACTTTTTTATTCGATAGTGCTGAACGGAAGTAAAAAAACGACGATTTTCCAAGCAGGGAAATCTGTTCTGCCCTTTAGTTATGCCAATGGAAAGTTTCAATCTACGTTCACAAAAACTAGGGAAAAACTAAATCGTAACTACTGTTTTTATTTAAAATTTTTGCTGAATCAATTTTATTTTATAAAAATCGTGCGGAGTTTGTATCAATTATTGCCTAAACAATTAGTAGGTTTAATTTTTTATCCAAAACCGAAATCACTTTAAATTTAGGTTTAAAACGTTGCTTAATGGCTTTTCGGAGAAAGTTCTATTCGAATTTATTTCAGACCGCTCTTTTCACTTCAAATATTAAAATCAAGCTATTCCTTGAATGAGGGTCGAAATTGCCAAATAATTTTAACATATGATATAAACCAATGTAAATTAAGTTGAAACTTAATAGAAAATCATCGTTAACGGAAAGACATTTTTTTTCGTTAGGTAACGGTAAAGTTAACAATAGGTAAACAATAAATATTAGATCGAAGTATTATTCTCGAGAAACTGTAGAAATTATAAATAAACCTCTATCGTCGTTATTTGTTTCAAGCTTGTAAAACTTGGTATAAAGATATATAAAGATAAAACAGGAACATTTTATGTTGAGCGATACATACGTATAAAAAGGTGTATATACGTACTATAGATAGTTATAGAGTAATTGTGGTTCGAACGTGCTAATAAAGCATTGGTTCAAAGCCATCGCAGCCGGTCGACGACCGAACAGCACCAAACTGTGAAAAGAAATGTTATTTGCACAAGACTATGCTCATCTTCCAACAGTCACGAAGTCCAATGACGATCGATCGCAAAAGCAAATATAGTCTCAGAATATTTTTTATTTCATTTTGAATCTGTATACTTTTTTCATTACATTCTTATACTAAAAATAAAATAAGCGATCTTATTTAACGATGTATAAAAATAAGCCATGTCCACCTTTTCCAACCTGTATCCGGGCTAAATATATATACGAATTTTTGAACAAGTCGAGTTCAATGGCTTTTAGGTACGGTAATTGTTGGCTACTGGCGTTTCATTAGAAGCCTGAAAGTAAAATAAACAAGATTCTTTAACATTGTATAAAAATTAGCAATGTGCACCTTTTTTGACCTTTATCCGGGATGGATATATATATATATATATATATATATATATATATATATATATATATATATATATATATATATATATAAATATATGTGAATTTTTAAACAAGTCGAGTTCAATGACTTATAGTTACGATAATTGTTGACTACTGGCGTTTCTTTAGAAGCCTGAAAGTAAAATAAGCAATATTATTTAAAATTGTACAAAAATGAGCAATGTGCACTTTTCTGACCTGTATCCGGGCTGTTATATATTGGACAAGTATGCATATATGCGAATATTATTGAACGAGTGGAGTTCATTGACTTAGGTATGGTAATTATTGACTACTGGCTTACGCCCGCGGCGTCACAAATTTATTTATCGAATTTTATATTACATATATAGCTGGCAATAACATTTATCAAATATCGGTACAAAGAATTATTTTACCTGTTGCACGATGTTGACTATTTTCGGACCTCGTTGTTGAGTCATAAGTTACTTTTGTTGACAACTCAGTGGAGTCGAAAAAATAATGGATTGGAATTTAAAAAAATTCTAATTACCTCTTATATTCTTTACTAGGTGTACCCCGTGGATTGACCTGATAGAATTATATTAATATGATCCATTTTTCTCAATACCCTGTTCCTGTGAAATAAAGTTTCTAACACAAAAAGATTTTTTGAAATCGGAGTGTGGTTACATAAATAAGTGCGAATCAAAATGTAAACAAAATTATCCGCTTCAGTACTAGTATACCATGTTATATAAGTAAACCGTACTTATATTATAACTTATTACAAACAGAATGGACTGACGAAATACTAAGTATATTCAACTTTTAAAAAAACAAACAGAATGGTCTGACGAAATACTAAGTACATTCAACTTTTAAAAAAAGATGAATGTGTTCGGCGATGTGTTTTTAATATTAATAATGATAGAAAGATACAAACAGAATGGACTGACGAAATATTACAAACAGAATGGACTGACGAAATACAAACAGAATGGACTGACGAAATACTAATTATATTCAACTTTTAAAAAAAGAGGAATGTGTTCGACGACACGTTTTTAATGTTAATAATGATAGAAAGATATAAACAGAATGGACTGACGAAATATTACAAACAGAATGGACTGACGAAATACAAACAGAATGGACTGACGAAATACTAATTATTTTCAACTTTTAAAAAAAGATGAATGTGTTCGACGACGCGTTTTTAATGTTGATAAGGATAAAAAGATAATATTAAAATAAATGTATATTTGTAATAGAAAAGAAAGATAAAAATTAGTGTATTGAAGTGAATTCGTGGAACTAGAGATAAATTGTTTTCGTTTGTTTGTATGTGCATCAAGAAAAAGCCACTGGGCGGAATTTTTTGTTTCGATATTTTACAGATCGTTTATCATTTGTTTGCTATTTTCATTTTATTTTTTACCAGCTCTGCCCCCGACTTCGTTTGCGCGAAATTCGCAATATGAAAAGTTATAAGGCCAATAGTACTAATATTTAATTTGCTCACAATTCTATCTGTCGTGAATGTATGTATGGATATTAAAGGCAACAAAATTAATGATTATTGTTTAAAATAACCGTATTGAGTAAAAATATTGACAATAGACGAAAGAAGAGTGAATTACTAAAAATTCTAATAGATGGCGTTAACAGTATCGTTACCGTCACATTCACCAAGTCATTTTTTTAAACCTGTAATATCCAGATAAAAAATATATCTGTTCTACGAGGGTAACAAATATTACCATACTAAATTTCAACAATATCTTTTCAGTAGATTTCGCGTGATTGAAGAACAAATTAACACACAGACGGACAGAAAAAAAGAAAAAAATTAAAAAACAGGTTTTCTGGCTTTTATTATTATTCTATACGCTAAAGCAACACTTTGTGAAATATTTTCCATCTAGAGAATTCACTTTGATATAGTTTTATTATTAGTATAGACGACTAATTTTTTATTTTTTTTTGTTTGTGCGCGCGTCACTTCACAACTACTCGATAAAATTTAATGAAAGTTAATTATATACATAAGAAGTCAGTCTATATTATGTAATAGAAGTTGTTTCGGTATTTCCATGACTTAAGCAGAAGAAACGATAATTTAGAAACAATAACAATCAAAAAAGTTTAACAAATTCATATTTGTTAAACTTTTTTGAAGGTTAAAACGATATTTTTGATTACACAGCTACAAGCAACTTACGAGACATTGTTGAAAAATAACATTAACAACGAAAAGTAAACAGGTACGGCGGCCGGAGTGTGCATAAAAAATACTTAAAACGCAGTTCAATTATTGTAATTTTAATTATTTAGACGTCTGTATTGGTATGTAATTTACATACAGACTACAATAAAATTGAAACCGTTAGGGTTACAATTTTCACAACTTCCACGCGAGCAAAGCCGAAGGCAAAATCTAGTTATGTAATACGAATATACAATACGATTACATAAGCAAGTTTTGTTTGAGTTATTTACCAAATCTATCTCGTTCTGGACGCATTCTATGCATTCGAAGAGTTAATAAAATCATCGAGAAGTTAAATAAACAACAATTAATATTTGTCTCCTGTTTAATTAAATAGCGTAGCTACTTACGACCAAAATCTTCACAATGACCTTACAATGCTACACGCCACGTGTAAAGGCTAGCAACAAGTTACAGAGGACAGGAAATGAAGCTTTAGATATAAATCACGATTCGTTTGCGTCGGACAACGCTCGGAAATGAAGGCGCGATGTCCCACGTTCACGTTCTTCTTTATTAAAGTAACAGTGTGTCATTATTAATGTTACGCGCTGTCATCACATCATTTTTTCGAAAAAAATATTTTGATATTTTTTGATAAAAAAGCGTCCATTCAAGAACGTACGACTTTTTCAAATACTAGTTTAATTTTTACGGAATACCGGAAAATATTATTTAAATATAATTGACGATATATTTAAAATAGATTTATTAAAAAAGCGAGAAAAGCTGTTTCAAACAAAAAATAGTCAGTTTTTACAGTTTGTGTATAAAGGTAATAAAAACCGTTTGTAGACGTTGCATTTAATAGCCATCGACGATACTGATAAGTCGCTTGAAATAATCCAGAACTAAAGGGGTTAATTCTATTATTTTCTCCTGGGCAGGAATAAATTAAAAATCGACACCCTAATCGGTAACAATAAGATGAATCTGTAGGTAAATTCATAATTAGAAACAAAGACCAGTTATGCTGTAATATTTAACGGTTTCCAAAACATCGGGCAGTTTTTGCGCAATTATATCTATCTATATTAACATAGAAAGTGAAAAGGTTTGTTTGTTTATTTGTGTTTTTACTTTGATAGCTAAAACCACACGTCCTATGTCAAAAAAATTGTTTTGGAAACTAATATTTGCCACATAAATTGTCGTACTTGACAAATATTAAATGTACACGTGTCAATATTTAGAAATTTTCTAGCAGTCTCGACATATATAATTCTCGCAAGAATTCGTGTTGTTAGTTTGATTTTAAATCGTTTGATATTTTTTTACATTCCAACTTATGTTCCACCAAACTATCAAGTTCAATTCACTTTTTGGTATCTCAATATTAACATTAATATCTTTTTTTTCATTCCCAAATAAATTTGGAATCTAAATAAATAAAAATTTAGCAGTTGAATTGAAGTGATCTAGTAGTGACAACATAATCATTAATGAAAACGTTGTAGAGGTTGTAGTTCTTATTACAACGTCGCTAGTAAATGTTAGATTTTCATAGAAGTGAAAAAAATTATATAGAATATGTAGAGGTATAACATAAGTTATTCCTCTATATATGTAACATAAGTTATTCCTCTACATATTTCATATGATTTTTTCTTCACTTCTATGAAAATCTAACGTTTACTAGCGACGTTGTAACAAGAACTACAACATCTACAATGTTTTCATTAATGATAATGTTGTCACTACTAGATGACTTTAATTTAACTGCTGAATTTGTATTTATTTATGGGTTTAAACCCAAGCTGACAATTTTATCATAAGTACTTTAGAATATTGTATAGGTCCGATCATCAAAATTTATAGCTATACTTTATAATTATACATTTTATTATTCACAAATGATATACAATAAATGGACCTTATTAATATAAGTGAGAATTTCTATTCGATCGGTTAACGGCTCACGAATTTTGTGTGTTTACTAAACTCCTGTATCTTGCTACCATTATTTGTTTAAAAGGTTTTTTATTGTAATAATTTCAAAATATTGTTATATTATTTACCACAGTCTATTGAAAGATACTGAAAGCGAAAGTCTGAATCTGTTGATTAACGAAAAATATATGATTATTGAATCGCCACAAACAAATGATGTTAGTCATAAAATGTTTAACAATATAATGTATATTACTACAATGTTTTTGAAAATGGATTCTGGAAGCTAAAATTAAAATTTAACTGTCTCAACAATTTTTATTGCTTTTGCTGATTGACCCGGCTCGGCTTCGCGCGAGTATATTGTAGCGTAGACTTAAATAATTATTAAAATATTTCTTCACACTTCGTTATATATCTCTTACCTAGTTGCCGCAATAAACAGATTATGTTTAGACGCTACATACATTACGTGATACGTAAAACTGGCCATAGACATTACGTGATATGTAAAACTGGCTATATTTACAGACTTCCGGAAAATGAAAATCTTAACATAATCAATGATTTGGTACAAATTATTATTACATAATTAATATTAATACATATTATGTCCACATAATTCGAGCAATTGCGCAAAAAAACAAAACTTTATTTGAATAACAGTTTATCGCTATTTCGCAAGGGTGCAGATAATAACATGCGGCGAACGCGACCGTCCGTCCCGCGTCGATACTCGTGGAAATCGTTCTTATAAACTAACACAGTAGCGGTGCGAGTTTGTGACGCTTAATCAAAAACACTTGCAAAATCTAAACGATTCATCCAAACGGTTATATGAAAATGAAAATTTTCCTTCAAATTGAATGCATGAAACGAAGGATGTATTGAATTTGAAAATGATTTCATTTTTCCCACTTAAACGACTCTCTTCAGTTGAAGCATTTCATTGCGACTTGTTTTTCAATACTGTGGCTTAACTTTAGTAGATAGACATAAAGTCTCAGAGGATTTTTTGACGAACTATCAAAATAATTCAATATTGTCATTCTTTGATTTCACAGATCTCTAACGGTTAACGTAGCGCATGCCAAGGAACCTTCCGGACGTTTGGTGTTTTCACGACTTCATCGTTTCGACATTCAGCGGCAATGCGACGGTGATTTTTAATATTTTGGTCAACCGTAAATTTGGTTCTAAAGCCCATATACGTAAATGGGGAAAACTTTTGTTATATATTGTATTCATGCGTTTCTAATGTTTTATCTAAATTCATAAATGTTATAATATATAAGTTCATAAACTATAATCCAAATCTTACCCGAGAATTAGTCTATTACTGAAAACCGGAATAACGTTTGTTTAATAATTTCTGAGATTAACACATGCACGACAGACAGGCGGATGCGGCGGGGAACTTGTGGAGGGATACAGTAGGATATTATGTATTGATGCTGTCTGAACTTTAATGAATATCCCGTAAATTAGTACATCTTAAAAAATTGTGTTTTTTTTATCTCAAATTACTCAATTAAAAATCGGCGTATTCAATATTCCGATTTGTCTTTCCTGGAATCGGCTTCTTTTTCTTTGTGTTTTTTATCCTTAAATAATTAATATTTTTCAACATTTACGTTTTTAAATTGTGGAAAAATTACTCTAATATATGGACGGTTTTACAAATACTTGCATTTTGAAGTCTTTTTTTCTTTGACGTCACTATTTTCCTTTCAAACCTCTTCCCTTCCTTCTGGTTTTGTCAATATATCATATTTTTTTGGTATATAATAGATAATTAGTTTATTTTCTGTATTTTTATATTTATTTTGATTTTCCTATTATATTCTCATTATGTATATATTAAATGTATATGCAATTAAATAAGTCCTGGTCCGTCTATAGACCCCGTTATCGGTTGCCAGTAGCTAAAGGTCAATGAGCCCCATTTGCTCTATTATATATTGAACTATAATTTCTTTAGGAAATTGGATGTTACGCTGGGACTTAAACAGCTATTTGAGGGTCAATGTTATTTCCATATTGGAGCGACTCTAATTCAATTTATTGGCCCTTCTAGAAAATAGTAAAATGATTCCACGTTCTATTTATAACCTACCACATTTACTTATTACATATGTGTACGTTATTTGTGTTTATAATAAAAAAAATCATTTTGTTTTATATAAAAAATGACTTGATGAAACATTAATTAAACTCCTTTCTATGATTTTAAGGTTAAGGTGTACTTTTGATGTTCTTGATGTGTTCATGGGTGTGTTTAACAGAGGAAACGTTGAGATAGTTATCGCGTGACAATAAAATTCAAAAGTTATTTTAAAATGTTTTATTGAAAATTATTTATTTTTCAAAATGTTAATATAACATAATTTTACATTGACATAGTGTTTTAGAGAAAACCCTTGAGGCGTTTTTAAAATAAAGTTAAGTGTGGTGAAGTTACTACTTTTCCTGTAATGTTAATTCTACATTTTTTGAGAGCGATTTTTACCGGAACTAAAGGATAAATAATTTTTAAATTTTAAAATGTTAGATATTTATAGTTTGATTAATATATAAGAAATCCAGCTAATTTCGTCAATAACACGTTTCACATGATAACTACTTTATGAGATATCTTCGTTGCACATAAGGTTGGCATTAAACTTCTCTTCTGAATATATCCCGTGAAAAAATATGAAATGTATTGTTTATTTTTTGGTAAACGTTTAATTTTTAACGATTCATATTGTTCTAAGTATGTTGTATTTTATACGTGCAGATACATATTACTATTACGGGACTTTTTAATTGCATTGCCTATCAGTGTACATTTATTTTGGGGGAAGTTTAAGCCGTCTCTGAATGACGGTAAACTTTAAATTCCAAATTAGTTTTCATATTTACCACCAGCATCACAAGCAACGTTTCAAAAGTTATCTTCGCTCTCGGCCGGTGTACGCCTTGATATTAAAATGTTAAATATTTTTTTTGTAAACCGCCATTGTTTTCGAGTAAGCCACAATCTAATAGTTATTAACATAATTAAATATTTTTATGTTATTATGGCTACGTGTAAATGGGATACATATCTGGACATCGTAGTCAAACCAAATCTGACCTCAATAAAATCGAAGTCATCTGGCAGTGATGACTAAGTTCTAAAGTTTATTATGGCCATTGTCACTAAACAAATTTTTATTATTTCTCTATCCAAAATATTACCCGTTACTTAATGGAATTAATTATTTTTGTGTCATTATAACTACATGTAAATGCAATACATATTTGAAACCGTAGTCAAACCAAATCTTATCTCAATTAAATCGAAGTCATTTGGCAGTGATGGCTAAGTTCTGGAGTTTATTATGGCCATTGTGACTAAACAAATTTTTATTATTTCGGTACTCAAAGTATTACCCGCAATATTTATTGTCTAGGCGCTGTTTGAACTCAATCCTCAGAATCCCGGTTACGATTTACGCCACTAGTTACACTTATCTGATCTACCTCTCTTTCGACTAAATTTAATTTGCTATCCGTCGAATAGTTTTAGGATACAGCTATTGCAACGTTTAATGTTTCAGCAGTTTTACTGTGAGAAAACTATAACGTTCATGAATCGAAATGTATTTTTTGCTAATATTTCAAACAGAATGTACCGGGTTGATGTGTCGGATAAAAGCGATTTTTCATTTTACGCTAAAATTGTAAATAATGCTGAATACTAAATTAATTCATATCGTATTATAAAGAAGAAAATATCTGACAAATTTTACGGAATGAAAAATGAAATTTTGCATGAGTTATTTAAGATGTATCTGAAATTTTGTGATGAAAGATGAATTTGTTCGATGATATACTCGTTTACTATATATTATTTTTTTATTTTTGGAATATATGTTAGTATATACTATTATTTGCAGTTATTGTACAAAAATACAAACACATATAATAACAAAAATATTATTATCATTCAAAATGAACAATTAGAAATACATAAAAGTTTTTTTTTTAAATATTGTAATAGTTTTATTAATAAATATAGAATCGAAAGTTTTTGAAGAAGTTGTTAGAAAATTAAACACCGTCTTTGACTAAATACAAAAGGTGAATCCAATTAAGTCTTTCAAAGAAAAAAACTAAGGTCGACTGACACTAAATGCATTCAGATATTTGACATGATTACTTCGTCGTTGACTGACGATTGGCAAAGGAATGTAGTTCCTTAGGCAATTCGTTAGATCTTTTGGAGTTCTATTGGTTATTCTTTCATAATTGGCAATCTTTTTTCAAAAATTATATAAAAAAAATATAAGGGTTCACGTTGCATTATTCAATAAGTATATATAGTTATATATATGGCAGACTCGATGGATAGAAAATAATAAGTACGTTTCGTTATTAATACAACAAAATCAATTAAATCAATATTAATAGTATTATTTTATTGGGGCCATCTTTCAACAATACCTGAAATACTTTGTTTTATATTTGGTTTCTGAAATACTAGTTCTACACAAGACAAAATAAAAAGCAACAAATTCAGCGTAAAAGCAATGTTTTTATTAATTTACTAAGTAAAGACGTAGCGAGGCGCCCAATTTATTAAATCCACTTATATTTTTTCTCGTCTCAAGACACTTTAAACCATTTTCATTGTATTTGAACTCAATCAGTTCACTAATTTTCGACTTAAACCGTGAAGACACAGATAAATGAACAGAATTACTGCATTAACAGAGTTGTTGTTTCGCTGAAATGCTAAAAAATACATTTTAACAAATCTCAAAGCAAATACATTCGCTCTTGGCGACAGGAAGACGCATATTTACGATTATTCATGAATCACGCCAATGCGTAGTAACAACAAACGCTGGAGAACGCCGCCATTGATTCTATGTCCATTCAATAACGCTCATTCACTAAGGGGCAGCCGGTTCCGGTGTACGAGGTGCGCGCGCGCACTCGCGCGCCGCGCCGCTGCGGAACCGGACGTGCGCCCCTACGCTCCATTCAGGTGGTTCCGCGCCGACGGCAGGAAACAAATGCTGTCAATGTGTGTATTATGTCTGTTCATATAATAAATGGAAGTTTTATTTCGTTTGTTCTTTGTCGTGTTTTACGCTAACGCGCACATAAATATGAATGGATTTGTTTTTACGGAAATGAATGGAAGTATATATTAGGGAGCTGTGGTCTATAACTGTTGATTAATTTTCTTTGTGTATATGATTAATAACACTGTTCAAAATTCATGCAACACTGAATGTAATTATTTGTGTTTTGTACGTCATGCCAAACGTTAGGTAATTGAGAAGAACAGAATTTTACATTTTGAAGTGCATAGAAGTCTTTAAAAATTTTGTAGAAACAATGTTATATATTTTCTTTTCGTAATAAATTTTGTCAACAAAGAGGCGAATCATTAAAAACTGCCGTAAATTCCTATAAACATCTATTTTAATAAACCCACAAGTTATTTCCATTTCAATCTGTCTTTTTGATAGACCACCATTTTTGGGATTTCTTTAAAAACAATTTGAGAAAATGTGGATGCTCTTTTATTTTTTGGAGATTTTTCAAGAAATATAGCACTGACTGCTTATAGAAACGGAGCTAAAAAGATTAGGAAAGTTTGAAAAGAAATTTTTCGTCCAATGAAAATGAATATATTTATAATTTATATTATGAAAATGAAAAAATCCAAAAAAAATGAATTTTAATTGGAATTTTAATGTCTTAAAATATTTGCGCCTTTTTAAAAAGATATGTCTTTGTACAAAGTGAGTATGCTTTTGAAATAAGAAAAATGATGTCCCTACCCCCGAAACTTTTGGCAAAAAGTCAAGCAATAATTTTTAATTTAACATTTTTATCTGAATTAATTTATAAAGGAAGTTATTTCAATTTTTCTGCCACTACATATATATTCTATTCATTGCCCTGACTTGCTTTAATCTTTTAGACTGATTATGTTGGATTGATCACGAGGCATACGGTTACATTCCGCTCGGTGCACCGCTCGAAACCAGGTACGACTTCCGACCGCTCGGCGAGCGTGTTGGACTAGTGTTCTGGTTTGCTGCAGATGTTGATGTAGGAGATTGCCCTCGTAGCAATAAGTCCGCACTATGTATTAATTGTATACATTAAAGTATGCAATACATAAATTGTTAATAAGTTTTTCAATTTTTGTGGAAATATAATAATATGAAAATAATAAGTATTTACGTTTTTAAATACTTCAACAAATTATGATATCGTGTTTTTTTTAAACACAAAGGTAATCACTCTGAGCTACAAATTTATTTAGCGCTTGATTTGGCGAATGTTTTTTTAGTAAAAATGTCTTTATTAATGAGAGCTATTGAGTGGGACGTAAACAATTTTGTCATCATTTTTTGAGCTTCTGTAACATAGGGGCCATTTCAATTATGATATGAATCTTTCAAATTTTATTCTAAAAACTAATTGATAAAGTATAATTTATGATATGATTTATATTATTTTAAATAAACTTGTAGCTTACAGTATTTTTGTGTCTGTAAAATATACGAGTGTCATGAAATTAAAAATGTTACATAAAATTTATTTTAAGAAAAACGTAAATTATTATATAATTATGTATCTATATCAGATAATGCCAACGGGATGAAATTTTGGATGCTGTAACACAAATCAGAGAAAAAGCAATGAGGTAGCATAATATGTAATTGATTTTGGTATAGTAATACCTACGAGACCGCATAAGATGAGATAGATTGATTAGTTTTAGGAAGGTGACGAAAGAATTTTAACAATAAATGTGCATAAGAAAATGCATTTACACTGAGGATGCCGAAAAATTTTCTCACCTTGGCTCGTGTGGAAAAATGAATGATCACTTCTTGAAAACCTGAAAGTAAAGCCCATTTAATTGGCTGACCTTATAGGTTTCGATCAAGCTCTTAGTTTGTATTAAATTATAGTGTTACATAAAATAACTTTCACACAGTTGTACATATTTTTTCGTGAATCGGTGATGTGTTTGCAAGTGTAACAAAGATTATATCTTTCCGTTATTCACACAAGTGATTCTGTGCTTTAAACTGAATCGAAAATGTCAAGGAACTATATAACAGTTTTTCTTTTCTTTTCTAAAAAATCACTGTCAAAGTTACTATTCTGATGAAAAAAAATATTTTTTTGCAGAAACACATTTAAAAAAATATTTAATTTGATGCACAAAATCATCTGTATGAATAATATAGACGTTATTTTTTACAGACTATACATGTTTTTTATAATGTTAAAATATAACATTAAAAAATATTATTCATAAAATTTGTTCGAATAATAATTATAGCGCGGCGCTAACCGCAGCACCCTTCCCTTATGGTCGTAATTATATAATCCCGTACGTAATTACTTAATCCCGTACGTAATTTGCTTAAGTTAACGCTGTACGCAATTTACTTAACTTTTTGAAACGAATGCGTTTCTGGCCTCAATTTTCCAATTTTTGATGGGAACAAATTTGCGATTTGGAGTATTTCTGAAATGCGTCCCGATTGTGGCTTTACGCGTTTCGGGTATAATCAGGACTCGGTTTGATGCTCTTAATTTTTATTGGAAAATGGTTACATGACCGTCAAAAAGTGCAAAATCTTTAGCGCAAACATATGAACATATAGCGCAAACATATGAACATATGACTAATTGCCCACCTGAAGGTGTTGTCATACAAGGTAACTTAGGTCGTGGTAAAGAATTTAAATAAAGTAGAAATAAAACTATATCACGTAGTTTCATTTAATTGTGAATAATCTATTTCTACAAAATTAATGCCAAATCTATTCAATATAAGGAAATACTCATTGAATTTGGTAGAAAATGGTATCTAAACACAAATTCAATGAGCATTTCCTTATATTGAATAGATTTGGCATTAATTTTGTAGAAATAGATTATTCACAATTAAATGAAACTACGTGATATAGTTTTATTTATACTTTATTTAAATTCTTTACCACGACCTAAGTTATCTTGTATGACAACACATTCAGGTGGGCAATTAGTCTTTGATAGTTGCCCACCTGAAGATGTTATAATACAACGAAACCTAGGTCGCGGTAAAGAATTTAAACAAAGAATAGAAATAATACTATATCGCGTAGTTTCATTTAAATGTACTTACTAAATATTAATACCGTTTATTCGAATGGTAGTAGTTTCATTTAATTGGAGATGTTCTAATTGTTAGTCGAAAATAGTATATAAATAAATGAAGAAAGGTTTCGGCGGTTTGCTGCATATGTAAAAAGGTGAGTGAAAGTAGAGAGATAAATGGATTAAATAGTTACTATTTAATTAACAATGTACTAGTATATTATTCTTAAGGTAAATAAAGCAATTAAACAAAAACAAACCATGTGACAATCTTTTACAAATATGGCGTTCGTTAAACAACTTGTGACCACTTTGCATGTAGTATTATTTCTACTTTTTTTAAGTTCTTTACCACGACCTAGGTTTCGTTGTATTACATCTTCAGGTGTGCTATTAACAAAGTAAGAAAAGAGTCCTGAAGATGTTGTAATACAACGAAATCTAGGTCATGGTACAGAACTTAAAGACAGTCGAAATAATACTACATCACGTAGTTTCGTTTAATTGTGCAGTACTTTAGCTTACAACTGTTCAGCGTTATAATGCAGTAGTTAAAAACGACAACATACTATGAGTAGAGGGTGAGATTTGATATAGGGGCATAAAACAAATAAAAACCCTTGATTTAATAATTTTCACTGTCTTAATTCCGTTTCTGAAATGTATTATAATGTAATCAAAATGAATTAATAATGAAATCATTTGCATAAGGAGTAATTGGCTTTTGAAAAGTAAGGTAGTGGTGTCGTTATATTTGTTTACAATAATATAAAAATATCGGTAGTTGTAGAAACTAAGAATATATAACACACATAACTTTGCTTGGAACTTGCGACTATCAGATTTTTTATTTTATTTCTAGAGATAGTGATGTTTCGTAATTACGACTGGTCGGGTCTTTTGTTCTTATTTTCTATGATAATATTCTAATGCCAACCGGAATATAGCGAGTGACGATACTGCCATATAGATAGCGAGGGAGAAGCAGGTCACGCTCTGATTGCTCAGCGCATCCGCCCTCTTACTGGGCTGCCGACCACTTTGCATAGTGCTTTTCTGCTGTCTGATACTCCGAATGAACCGTGGATACGTTGGAAGTGAAATGCAGCTGAGATATCGTCGGCCATTTCGAAATGAAACGGGATTATTACGTGAAATTGAAAGACATTTTTGTAAACGTTTTATCTTTTTTAAATCTAAGTTAACATTGCGTTAAGTGAATAAAGCATCGAATTATACTAAAATTGATAGTTGTTGTCATAAAAATGTACTACGCGAAAATGTTATATTTTATTTTAGCAAGAAGTTATAAGTATTATTTATTTAATGTTGTTTGTTTATTACAAAATTATATATATATATATATATATATATATATATATATATATATATATATATATATATATATCTTATTTTTATTACTAATTAGCATCAAAAATTGTGTAAAGTGTGACGTGCATATACCTAGGCGATATTTCGACGAAAAATGACAGATTAAGAATGTTCGAGATTTTCGTGGAAACTTAACTTCGGTGATAAATAAATAAAAAGTAATGTTTTTATTTTAGCAGGAATTGAAATGTAATAATTATTTAATGATATTTATATTGTTGGAAAAGTATACATTTTGCGAATATTTTTTAATTTTTTATGTTAACCATAAAGTATACCTGTTAAGAAAAATGACAGATATAGAATCTTTTGTTGTTAATAATTTCTAATTGTTAATAATTTGGACCAAATTGCATGTTAAGCGTGAATTACACATACCTTAGTTACATTTCGATTAAAAATTATAGATCTAGAATCTTTAAGAATTTCGGAGAAATTTGCACTCGGTGACAAATACGCAAAAAAGTTGTTTTCATTTTAGTAAGAAATGAAATGGAATAATTATTTAACGATGTTTGTATTGTTAGAAAAGAGTGTATTTTGCGAAAATTTCTTATATTTGTTACTAATTTGCACCAAATTGCGTGTTAAGCGTGAATTACACATACCTTAGTGATATTTCGATGAAAACTTACAAATATAGAATCTAAGAATTTTGGAGAAATTCGCACTCGGTGGCAAATACGCAAAAAAGGTGTTTTTATTTTAGTAACAAGTGAAATGGAATAATTATTTAACGATGTTTGTATTGTTAGAAAAGAGTGTATTTTGCAAAAATGTCTTATTTATCTTACTAATTTGCACCAAATTACGTGTTAAGCGTGAATTACACATACCTTGGTGACATTTCGATGAAAATAACAGATCTCTAGAATCTTTAAGAATTTTGGAGAAATTTGCACTCGGTGACAAATACACAAAAAAGTTGTTTTTATTTTAGTAACAAGTGAAATGGAATAATTATTTAACGATGTTTGTATTGTTAGAAAAGAGTGTATTTTGCGAAAATGTCTTATTTATCTTACTAATTTGCACCAAATTACGTGTTAAGCGTGAATTACACATACCTTGGTGACATTTCGATGAAAAATAACAGATCTCTAGAATCTTTAAGAATTTTGGAGAAATTTGCACTCGGTGACAAATACACAAAAAAGTTGTTTTTATTTTAGTAACAAGTGAAATGGAATAATTATTTAACGATGTTTGTATTGTTAGAAAAGAGTGTATTTTGCGAAAATGTCTTATTTATCTTACTAATTTGCGCCAAATTACGTGTTAAGCGTGAATTACACATACCTTGGTGACATTTCGATGAAAAATAACAGATCTCTAGAATCTTTAAGAATTTTGGAGAAATTTGCACTCGGTGACAAATACACAAAAAAGTTGTTTTTATTTTAGTAACAAGTGAAATGGAATAATTATTTAACGATGTTTGTATTGTTAGAAAAGAGTGTATTTTGCGAAAATGTCTTATTTATCTTACTAATTTGCACCAAATTACGTGTTAAGCGTGAATTACACATACCTTGGTGACATTTCGATGAAAAATAACAGATCTCTAGAATCTTTAAGAATTTTGGAGAAATTTGCACTCGGTGACAAATACGCAAAAAAGGTGTTTTTATTTTAGTAACAAGTGAAATGGAATAATTATTTAACGATGTTTGTATTGTTAGAAAAGAGTGTATTTTGCGAAAATGTCTTATTTATCTTACTAATTTGCACCAAATTACGTGTTAAGCGTGAATTACACATACCTTGGTGACATTTCGATGAAAAATAACAGATCTCTAGAATCTTTAAGAATTTTGGAGAAATTTGCACTCGGTGACAAATACGCAAAAAAGGTGTTTTTATTTTAGTAACAAGTGAAATGGAATAATTATTTAACGATGTTTGTATTGTTAGAAAAGAGTGTATTTTGCGAAAATGTCTTATTTATCTTACTAATTTGCACCAAATTACGTGTTAAGCGTGAATTACACATACCTTGGTGACATTTCGATGAAAAATAACAGATCTCTAGAATCTTTAAGAATTTTGGAGAAATTTGCACTCGGTGACAAATACACAAAAAAGTTGTTTTTATTTTAGTAACAAGTGAAATGGAATAATTATTTAACGATGTTTGTATTGTTAGAAAAGAGTGTATTTTGCGAAAATGTCTTATTTATCTTACTAATTTGCACCAAATTACGTGTTAAGCGTGAATTACACATACCTTGGTGACATTTCGATGAAAAATAACAGATCTCTAGAATCTTTAAGAATTTTGGAGAAATTTGCACTCGGTGACAAATACACAAAAAAGTTGTTTTTATTTTAGTAACAAGTGAAATGGAATAATTATTTAACGATGTTTGTATTGTTAGAAAAGAGTGTATTTTGCGAAAATGTCTTATTTATCTTACTAATTTGCACCAAATTACGTGTTAAGCGTGAATTACATATACCTTGGTGACATTTCGATGAAAAATAACAGATCTCTAGAATCTTTAAGAATTTTGAAGAAATTTGCACTCGGTGACAAATACGCAAAAAAGGTGTTTTTATTTTAGTAACAAGTGAAATGGAATAATTATTTAACGATGTTTGTATTGTTAGAAAAGAGTGTATTTTGCGAAAATGTCTTATTTATCTTACTAATTTGCACCAAATTACGTGTTAAGCGTGAATTACACATACCTTGGTGACATTTCGATGAAAAATAACAGATCTCTAGAATCTTTAAGAATTTTGGAGAAATTTGCACTCGGTGACAAATACACAAAAAAGGTGTTTTTATTTTAGTAACAAGTGAAATGGAATAATTATTTAACGATGTTTGTATTGTTAGAAAAGAGTGTATTTTGCGAAAATGTCTTATTTATCTTACTAATTTGCACCAAATTACGTGTTAAGCGTGAATTACACATACCTTGGTGACATTTCGATGAAAAATAACAGATCTCTAGAATCTTTAAGAATTTTGGAGAAATTTGCACTCGGTGACAAATACGCAAAAAAGGTGTTTTTATTTTAGTAACAAGTGAAATGGAATAATTATTTAACGATGTTTGTATTGTTAGAAAAGAGTGTATTTTGCGAAAATGTCTTATTTATCTTACTAATTTGCACCAAATTACGTGTTAAGCGTGAATTACACATACCTTGGTGACATTTCGATGAAAAATAACAGATCTCTAGAATCTTTAAGAATTTTGGAGAAATTTGCACTCGGTGACAAATACGCAAAAAAGGTGTTTTTATTTTAGTAACAAGTGAAATGGAATAATTATTTAACGATGTTTGTATTGTTAGAAAAGAGTGTATTTTGCGAAAATGTCTTATTTATCTTACTAATTTGCACCAAATTACGTGTTAAGCGTGAATTACACATACCTTGGTGACATTTCGATGAAAAATAACAGATCTCTAGAATCTTTAAGAATTTTGGAGAAATTTGCACTCGGTGACAAATACGCAAAAAAGGTGTTTTTATTTTAGTAACAAGTGAAATGGAATAATTATTTAACGATGTTTGTATTGTTAGAAAAGAGTGTATTTTGCGAAAATTTCTTATATTTGTTACTAATTTGCTCCAAATTGCGTGTTAAGCGTGAATTACACATACCTTGGTGACATTTCGATGAAAAATTACAGATATAGAATCTAAGAATTTTGGAGAAATTCGCACTCGGTGGCAAATAACGCAAAAAAGTTATATTTTTATTTTAGTAAGAAGTGAAATGGCACAACAAATACACAATAAATAAGGCTTTATGAATAGTGCGCGCACAGTAGATACATCGTCGTTGTTCTCAGTATCGTTGTTTTTTTCTAATGGTCCAAGTTTAGATTCCCATGTAATTTTAGTTGTGTTACATTGTCCTCTTATTTTAATTGTAGCTTTCGAATTAGTTATTTGTTAATTAATTTTAATTAATTCAAATAGTAACTATTGTATAAAGACAGTATATGACGAGAAAATCAAGACACAGATCATGTTAGAATGTGTATTCAACAAATTCTAACATGATTCGTTCTTTAAATTTATAGAATAATACAAGCCGGCAATGTAATAGTCTTTTCTATAAAAACACATTGCTGTAATAGAATACAATGTATTGTTTTTATATCATTACTTTTTGTGGCCAGGTTTGTTCACGCGTGTCTAATTAAGTTTATTTCTTATAGAACTCAATATAAGTTAGTTTGCGCGTATCTAATTAAGTTTATTTCTTATAAAACTCGATATAAGTTAGTTTACATGTATCTAATTAAGATTATTTCTTATAGAAATCAATATAAGTAAGTTTGCGCGTATCTAATTAAGTTTATTTCTTATAGAACTCAATATGTTTGCGCGTATCTAATTAAGTTTATTGTTGTCAATGTAAGTTAAGCTTAATTTTACTTGCTTTAGAACAGTTTTCGTGTATACTATTTCATATATAGATGCAAAATTCTTAGTTTGGAGGTTGTTTTATAACTTCGTGAGGATCATATTCAGTTCCAAATTCAAAGTGAGTCTTCTCTTCACTTCAGAATCTAAGAGTTTGTATATGAAATTATAATTTTGTATTTACTATAATTATAGAAATAAATTCTAAAGCAAAGTAAAATAATAATCTTTAATTGATAACTTGAGGTTTCTATCTTAACAATATGTTATAATGTTGCCTTAATATTGAGACATTTTTCTATTCAGTAAAGAATGTTTATACAATGGCGTATTTCTATTCAAAGTTTAGGTTTCACTCAAGTAGAATTTTTATTCAGTATAAAATGAATATATTTTTTGTTCACTTAAATTGACTGTCATATAATTTCAATTTTGAGTAACTCAAGCTTTGTAACTATTCAGTACAGTTTAATAAACGGTTTCAAAATGGAAAGTGTCAGGTGTTAGTCAGACTGGTTCTTAGATTGATGATAAGATTTAATCTTCGAGATGGTAATAGATATAAATACGTACAGTGACCTCTGGCGATAGCTACGTATAACGCCGAACAAACGTAGAGCCCTGATACATGTGTTTAGTCACAGTTAAGTAAATACTAAAAGCTTTTACTTTGTGCACTGTTAACTAGGAAATACAACCTTTAAATACTTTCTTTTTTTCATATCCATTACACCGATCAACATGAATGTTGAGTCTAGGCTCTGCTTAAGTTATTTTTATTCATCCAAAGTGCTAATTAAAGAAAAAGTTCTTTTACCAGGAAAAGTTTTTTGTTGTAGCTATAAGAATGAAATACAGATTTTAAGAAAATGTTTACACGTTATATAAAAATACAGCAATATTTTTTATGAATTTGGATCGCGTTTATTAAAAAAATAAAATAAAATAATTAACTACTACTTTTTACTTTCTTCTTATGTTGCCCTTTATAACGACTTTCAAAGTCTATGACATCTTGATGAAAATGTTAATTTGCTTTTCCAAATAAGCGTCCATTTCATCTTTGAATTGGTTCAAGTGACCATGTAATATATGCAATGTAAGGCATGAGTTTAAAATTATCGAGTATAGTGTAAGTTATCGAGTATAGCATATTTTAAAATTATCGAGTAAGAAATAAGCTCTTTGTATTTTTCAGCTCTTTTTTCCAAGAAAACTTTGAACTACTACCTCAAAACTGTCGCAGGTTTGCCTTTCATGAATGTTGATTAGCTATGGAAACTCATTGGCGATTATTTTCTTTATTTTCCAAAAAAAATATCGTCATTAATTTTTGTTTCGGATAACTTAGGAAAACAATTCTTTAAATATTAAAAATCTTTAGAATCCTTTACAAATCCATGCCTTATCTATACATATAATCAAATTGTAACAGAGTGAATTCCGTACATTGAAAATATTTTAAAAAACGTGATTGATTTAGCATAGAAAATGATAATAGAAGTCAGAAACTTTTTTTACAATTTTCGTCTGTCCGTATGTTAATTTGAATGGGTATCGCGCAAAATCTACTGGGCGGATTTGAAAAAATAACAAAAAAAAATTTTTCTATTTATACTCCAATGAAGTCGTAGGCTCAGCTAGTTTTACATATATTTGTTTAGACTACGTAGTTCCCATTTAACATTATGTTTTTCTCTCATGAGTTATGTAGATGTTATAGTGAGTCTATTATCCCATAAGCAAATGTAACAAGAATATTTAGTGTATTCGCCATACTTTCTCATCAGAAAGCCAACAGTCTTAAAATGCGCCATCATGGAAAAGGTCTATCAGATACTAGGTGTATACTTAAAACTCTTAAGCAGTATTTCAGATATTTATAATTTTGTTTCAAAATTACAGAATGAGCTAAAGGAAAAAAATGAAAACTTATCTCCATTGTGAAAAGAGGCGTCTTTTCGGTAACCTGTCTTTAAAAAATGTTTTAAAATCTTATATTTTATAGTAATTTTAATAGTTGTCTTATATTCTATGAATTTTTTTTGTTTTAATTTTAATTAAGTAAAATTATAAATAAAAAAATTATTTTTTCTTCGATAATGCCATCTATGAGCAACGGAGAGCAAGATATAATGTCTATGGGCAATATTAAAGATTAGACAAGGCACTTCGAATATGGCGAGTTGTTCAAGGAGAGGTAAAAGCTACTTTGACAAGGTTAGCTTTTCAAATCGTTGTATTAGAAATTGTAACACTTATTTTATATGTATTGGTAGGCATAGTGACCATTCTGTATAAATAATTAAATGAAACTACGTGATGTAGTATTATTTCTACTTTCTTTAAGTTCTTTACCACGACCTAGGTTTCGTTGTATTACAACATCTTCAGGTGGCCAATAAGCAAAGATCGGTGCTAATAGCCCACCTGAAGATGTTGTAATACAACGAAACCTAGGTCGTGGTAAAGAACTTAAATAAAGTAGAAATAATACTACATCACGTAGTTTCATTTAATTGTGAATAATTGGTTGTTGGGTTAACCCTAAAGAATTATTTATTCACTTATTTTTAACAATTTTAGTAAAAAAATGTTATTATTAAAATAGGTTTTGTAAACTTGAACAACACAAAAACCAATACAAACATCTAAAAGGCTGTATTTATATCATTAATATACAAACCAGCGCGAATTGATTTTTAGTTGCACTTAGAGGTTTGAACAAATCAACGGTGAATATATATAAGGCTTTACAAAACTCTCAAGGAAAGTATTAAGTGAAAAAAATGGATTTTGAAATATATATTACGATGATGACCATATCATAACCATATGTTAAATAATGATCGTATAGATATTTCGTATAACATTTCTTAGGTAATTACGGCTCACCAAAAAATCTTGTCGATAGGTCAAAATTTGAACAGAAAAACTCGTTCAAAAACTATTCAGGCATTAATTGGTATATTGCAATTTTAGGTCAGAGATTATCGGTAATATAGATCTAGATTTCAGTCCAGTATTAATTTAGGATCGATAAAATAAAATTCGGTCCCATAAAATGCTCTAATTAGATTGTGGTAGAGAAGGTACTTAGGTTGTGATGGAGAAGACAGTTTTGATACGCCGTAAATCACGCAAAACAAAATTAATAAGCATTGCGTAAAATAATTTTGAATTTATCACTTTAAAATTAATAATTTGTTGATGGTTTATTGAATAAAACCGACTTCGTTGTGAGTTCTCAGTTTGCCAGAATTCAAACCCGACCTCAAATCACTATAAAATTTATTGAGGCCTTATAACTTTTGAATTACAGTGTAAATATCGCCAAATTTGCCCCTCGCATTTTCTTAATTTAAAACAGTTACCGTACCTTATCTATAAAATATAGACAAATTCGGCTCGGGACTTTTCTTCAACCTTTATAAGACCTACGATTACCCCATATATATTATTAAGATATCTATAAAGTGTTGCCAGCGTTCATCCCGATAATGATCAGAATAATGACTTTTCAACTGGTACGTTGATATTATTATATATATCTTATAATTATATATATATATATATATATATATATATATATATATATATATAATATATACACATACTATTTAGTCTATGGTAACCTGGAAATGTTAAACTATCATACTGCAGAAGTTGTGTGTCAGTAGGATTAATAGTTTTTGCATGAATTTTTAAAAGAAACAAACATACCAAAATTTTCTCTTTATTATATTAATAGGATACGCACATAAATAGGATACGCACACAAACACATATATGTAACAATGGAAAAAAATTGTTAGCTGTGGTAGGACACCTAGAAGATGTGAAACTTCTGATTTTTTTTAAATGTTTGTATTGAAATATTTTTATGTCAACGAACTAAACAAAAAAAACAAGTATTCAGATAGTTGTTATAAACAAAATATTAATTTTATTTTATAATTTTATTTTTATGAAATAATTTATCACAAAAATATTTCATAACAATCTATTGAAAACGTATTTTTAATCTTATAATACTGTTAGCCGAGATGACGCGAAGCTAGCCGAATTAAGTCGGAGAGAGCCGACAGAAACGACAGACGCGCGAAGGTTGCACGTTGCAACGTGCCATCAGAACATTTTAACTTCCCTCCCAATGCTTTTCACACCAAGAAATGGTGTGTGTGCTGTAATTGCAGTGCAATGGATTACCCATTAACAATTATTTCATTTTGCTTTATCAAAGCTAGTTAAAAAGTATTAAATGTAATAAAATAGGTTGCACATGCAGTATTAGTTGTTACCTTTTTGACCGCTTATTAATTTAATGATGGTATAAAAATTATTAGTCAGAAAATGATTAGTGAATGTTTGTTTTACCGGTATCATGTCGGCGGTGCGGGGCGCGGACGCGGGCGCGGGTCGCGCCCGGCGGCGGCGCTCCGTCGCGCTCGCTTAGCGGCGCCCCGCCGACTGCACTTCCTCTCGGCGCCGCCGCATGCTCCCTGTGGACATAGTGCCTTATAAGTCTAATGTTGTCTCTCGTAAGTCTAATATTAGGTCTTATAAGTCTAATGTTGTCTCTCGTAAGTCTAATATTAGGTCTTATAACCCTAATGGTGTCTCTCGTAAGTCTAATATTAGGTTTTATAAGTCTAATGTTGTCTCTCGTCAGTCTAATATTAGGTCTTATAAGTCTAATGTTGTCTCTCGTAAGTCTAATATTAGGTCTTATAAGTCTAATGTTGTCCCTCGTAAGTCTAATATTAGGTCTTATAAGTCTTATCGGTAATGGAGAATTACTTAATATCGATTAGTTACTAACGCCGCAATTTTTCTTTTTGGTGTAGAATAAGCCATCGTTTCGTTCCAGTACCGGACTTCTCATTAGATTCTGCGTGTTCCGAAAAGTGTATACATGACTTCTAGAAAAAACTGGAAAAGTATTAGAAAAGCTAAAATAATATTACCGAGTTAAATAGATGCATCAGCGTTCAAAGTAACTGAATCAGCGTTTAAAACTTAAATCTATCTTTTGTGGTGAAATTAGTTTAATTCTAAAATAAATCTCAGTAAATCCAAAATTCAGATCCATTCATTCGTAAACACTAACTCAACACGCAATAGACTTTGTGATTTGTTAAACCAATTTATGAGATCTAAGTGCTCGATATATAATTGAACAATTCTTAAACAAGTATGGATGAAATTTTATTTATTTCACGTATGATTGTTACATCTGGGTATGGAGGAAACAACGAAACATAATCTGAACTTAGTTTTATCTTGCTGTCTCAGAGTCCAGCGGAAGTAGCATTTATAAACTATTACAAGAAATAAACAGACTTCATACACAAAATATAGGTTTTTTTCTGTTTGACGATGACACAACGGTATTTTAGTACCGTGATAATTACACTTTTTTTCTTTATTTAAACGAAAGAATATACAAAAAATATAGATAATATTATTTAATAAAAACAATTTCCGATTACGTTTAGGTATATAAAAAAAACAAATCGTTTTGAAAAATGCTCTTTAGACATAAAATTCATAACCTCTGTGCGATCCAGTACCGAGATTTCGAATGTGAGAGATTTTTCTTTAGACATAAAATTTACAACCTCTCGTTATGCAATACTTTTTACTTATTACATTTTAGAATTTTTGAGTTTTTTTAAGATTTAGTGTTACTAAGAATGGCAATTAAGCTGGAAGAACCATAACAAACAATTCTTTGAAAAAAACGCAAAAAAAATAATCGCAACCAAAAACGATTTTGATTAAATGACTTAAACTTAATAATGAACAGTAAAATTTTCATAGATGCAAGAAATCATGTAGTATACTACATGATTTCTTTCAAAATTTATATAACATTTTCTAGGAGCTTATTTTTTTCGCATACTTTATTAAAAAGTCTAATTTTTTATCCTGCATCACTTTTGCTCAAAATCGTAAGGACTTTTGCAGGTTTCCTTAATAAGTGCCTAATTTAATTTAATATATCGTATATAAAACAAAATAGGTAAGTAAACAGTGTTCTTTGAAGTGTAATCTCTAGAGAGGTGGGCACTCAATCTTTACTTTCGGTGACAGAAATCTCAAAGGACTTGCCCGATACGGCTAAATTGTATTTCCTTAAAGTTATTTCGTAGTTTTGAAATCCACTACCTTGGTTTAGGATAGTTTACTGTCCAAATTTAAACTTAACTTCATTAATGGGGACATCTGTGTATTTGGAAGTTTACTTTAAAAAGCAATAGCATATATCTCAGATGGTGCTATAAATTAAAAAAAATGATTTCTTTTAAACTAATATATAGCAGATTGGTATTTAAAACACAGTTTGTACGGGCTGGATTTTTGCCGATTTTCGTTTTCACGTCGCACAAGAAAATTTAAATTCTAAAATCAATTGAGGATAATAAGTTTACTTATATATCAAATTATTCTACCCATATTTTAAGTTATCGAAATTTCAGGATTTGTGCTGCTTTATTTCGTTAATAACCAATTGTTTATTTCGTTAACAGCATTCAAATAAGCATACATTTTAATGGTAACTAAAAAGTAGAGCTTAAAAATTTTAACAGAAACTAGGAAACGGATGGAGTAGGTGGAAGTTGAAGTCAGAAAAAATAGTACAGAAGTAGTCCTGATTATATAATTAGTAGGAAATACTAGTAGTAGTTTCTCTTCAGAGTATTTCTTACCAAAAACTTGAAAACGGAATATCACGTCGTCAACAAAAATGTTTACTCATTATTTTATGAGTAATTTTGGCTGTTGAAAGTGACACAATTTTTTATTTTTCAAAGCCTCATGTGTCCCCTCTAAATCCCCTTTGCCTTTGAAAGTAATAGCACCACTCTCTAAAATAATAATAAATAACAGGAATTGGGGTATCGGAAATTACTCCAGTTATTTTCATGAAAACTTCAATCGCGTAAAGTATATTGAAGTTAAATAATTTTTTTTACTTTGAATCGTTTAATTCACTTGCAACTTATATTTATTGAATACAGAGTGGTGGTCTATATTTATTTTTAGTCAAGTTATTAAAGTTTGAAATTGCTTTGACAGAAACTGTCGCTCATTTTAACACGATTGCCTCTCTAGACTCCGCATCGATAAAGACGTTTTCACTTCAAAAATGTTTTCAAAAATATATAGTTGAGTATAAACATAGACGAAAATTATAAACAGTATATCTATATTTGCTCCAAAAGTCCCATTTAATATAGCAGCACATATTTATAAAGCCCATGCAGCATTTCTATATATGGACCAAGGTAAAATTTATGGTAATTTTTAAAAAGAAGATAAATAAAAATTTATTATATAAGGAGACGATTCCGTAAATTCAAAGATGAAGCATAATTTTGTAAAAGAATTTTAAAATTAACTTATTTAGTCATTATTTCAAGCAAAATAATAATTATTCTGCTGTAAATTGGCCTTTGTTTTATTAAGATCGATTTAGTGAGACATATACTAAAGAATTATTTTGTAGAGAGTAAGTTAGTTGTTCCCACTAAATCCCTATCGATTATATACATTCAGAATCCTAATAGTCAACTCATTTAAAGTTTGTTTTTAATCAACTCATTAAATGTTGTATTTCATAATTTTAATGAGTTGATTAAACTCAGTGTATAATCAACTTATTTAAGTTATAGAATATTTATAGTACGAAGTCAACTTAAATTGGACTGTTTTCTTTTAGAATTTGTTTACGTTCATCGCCATAAAATAGTCTAATTATATATAATTCAATGAATACTTTTTACACCTATTTTATTTATATGGGGTAATGAATTAGTATACCTTCCACAAGATGTTCAACATAATTATAATATACAGTCACAATAAAGTAGTTTTTGAAATGGTGCGTTAATTCATATAACACAAAGTAAAGTAACAGTGAACATTTAATTGTGGATTTAATTTTAAGTCTACTACAAATTGTTAACAGTATTAGATTGTCGTCACGTTATGAATAAAACAATCGTGTTACGCCTAATATTATTTCCATTCTCTATGCCTTCTACAAGATGTTCATAATTATAATATACAATCCATACATGGTTTTTGAAACGGTGCATTCATTCATATAACATAAAGTAAAATATCAGCGAAAACTTTTTTGTGGAATTAATTACAAACCTACTACAAATTGTTAACAGTATTAGATTGTCGTCACGCTATGAATAAAACAGCCGTGTTACGGCTAATATTATTTCTCTACTAAAACGAACCTAGCGCCATCTGTTGGCATTACTGACAAATCAAAAGAAAAACTGGGCGCTACGTTGGAGCACCTTCATACCACGTCGACACGCACTTATAACCTATATGTCTACATGGATGTCTTTCTATTCCTTTTGTTTAGAATAATATAACTTAATTAAATACAGTTACGTGCCATCAATGTGAAGGTGTGATTTTTTTATATTTATGATTATATTTCTTCGTGCACTCAACAGAGAAGAACGTTAGGTAACGTTAATATAGCGTTTAAATCATCTGTGATAATAATGTTAGATGCTATACTTAATTTCTATATTATACTCTAAATTTACATGATTTGAATGACTTTTAATGACATTTAACTAAGGTGGACACGCGTTAACTGTTAACAGGTATCCCCTTCACTAATAGCGTTTGCGTTAAGTTTGCTGTCGAACATACTCATTGAAAAAAAAATATAATGTTTAATATTTAACATTTCAAATTATTCTACTGATGGGGATTAAAAGTAAAAATCAAATTATATACATACAACTCGCGCGCATTGTAGAAATTGAAAGCGCAAATCCTAAAAAGGTCACACTTCCAATATGCGTATACGCAGTACTGTCTTAAGACATTTTACATTTCTATTGATTTCTTTTTTAATTAAAAGTATTGATTATCTTCAGTATTCCATATCAAAATAGGAATATTGAAGATAATATAAAACCATTTCGATATTTATTCAACGATATAGACAAAGATTAGAAATCGCAAAATAATTTTCGAGTAATAAAAGTTAAACCATTGACCGGTAACCTATCAGTACTTAGTCAGTATTTGTTCAACTTTATGGCTTAGGATGACCGTGAGTTGTTCTTATAGTTCTTTAAAGAATTAACTCTGTATTCGAATTTAACTTATATTAAATAGATATTAACTAGATATTATCGCACTATGAAAAGTAATGTGTTTTAAAGTGAGTTATTTCATATTAATACTGAAAGTAAATTTGTGTAAATATTGTATTATAAACGGCATGTTAACAATAATAAAATGACCAAAGTTAAAAATCATAATTAACACGCCAATTTTATATGTCGTTGTGTCTGTGACTTTAATAATGACTTAATGCAGTGTTTAAGTGCCTAAAGGGCACGTGACATTCAACTTAATAAAGACATTTTACAGCGCAGCTATTTATTTACTGTTCGCATAAAAAAACGTTAAATATAGTTTGTATGTAAAGAATTCTGTAATAATATAACTTGACTACCTGTGCAGATATAATTAAATGGTAAAAGTAAAAAAGTTTGTATTTTGAAGATATTGTTAAAAACACAAGTATATTAGCTATAAGCGGAAATACATCAAAAAGAAAAACGGGATCCTTATAAGATACTTCACGTGTCCGTTTTTCCATTTGTCGTAGCTGTTTTTCTCAGAAACGGCTTTATTTTTGAAATTAAGATTTGGCATAGTAGCAAAGCTTAGAATAACACGTATATCAGCTAACACTAAACTCTAACACTGAAAAATACTTAGATGGAAATTACATTTTCAAATCTAGTACTCGGAAAAAATATTTAAAATTACATATCTTTTACCTTTCTAAAGGACTAGTTTCAGGGATAAAGGGTTTCTTAATTATTTTTATTAATAACTTAAGGTAGTCTTCAGAGATATTCTGAGAAATATTCAAATATATGTTCCCTCCTTATTTTTCAAACTACTGAGCCAAAAATGATGATAAACCAGGGTTAAGAAGAAGTAGGCAAAGGTTGTAGAAACAATATAACGATGATTCTAGATTATATATGTATATATATATATATATATATATATATATATATATATATATATATATATATATATGCATGTACCCTACTTAATTACATTGTAAATTATGCAATATTTATTGCTCTAGGAAATCCATATTAGTGAAGACTTATGCCAAATAAAGCAATTCCCCATTAAACGAGGCATGGAATGCGCTAGCTAGGCTCGCAATTAGCCGATTATTTTCCTCTACTGAGCAGTTTTAGGTGGAATTTTCAGTGGAATATTATTAAAACAAAATTAAGTCGGTGTTTGTTTCCTTTTGACACGATTATCAGAAAATTAAGAAATTAGGGTACTGACGAGTAGCTACATATGTTATTGTCAGTAACAATTGACTAAACCAATTAATCTGAGTAAGTATATCCATTTGATTTACAAAACATTTTTAAGGTTCCATATTTTATAATTTAAAAAAAAAAGAAAATTTAAACGGAATAAGATAAGACACATGTCCATCCGTCTGTCTGTCCGTCTCGGCTGTATTTTTTTTAAGAAACAGTGTGACGTAGATATTTGAAATTTGCATAGTTTAAGGCATAATAAATCACATATATATATCAGTTACACCCAATAATAATAATATTAAATGCGCGCAGTCATCAAACTCGTGGGGGGAAGGTAATCTTTATAACGATAAGTGAAAAAGTAAGTTACAATGATTTTTTCAGGATTTCATTAGTTCTAGAGATATTTTTGAAAATACCCACAAAATATATATTTAACCCTGTGTGTCATTTACTTTACTCAACGTACACTTAAATTTTGCAATAAAAATCGGTATGTTGCATCGCAGTGACGTTGGCATTGCCATTATATTTAATTAAAGTTCGGTGGCTTGAGAGAAAAAATATCACCATATAATTTTACAAGCAGAAAGAAAAGGACAGAGCTATTTCGTCAACGATGACAGTTCTGTACTTTTTCTATATATGAGAGGAGATGCATTTTTACAGCCGCAGATACGAAACATCCTTTAATTTTCGAAAAAGGATTTTATAAGCGTTTCGGTAAATGGAATTATTTTTTATGAGATGAAGTATAAAATCTACCTTTAATTAATGATTTTTATAAGGTAAATAATTATAAAAGTTAATCATTTTACCTTTCAGTTTGCTCAAGTAACTGTACTAGTTAGGCTAAATTTATTAAATTATCGAAAGAAATATATAAATGACCTCTAAAGTCAGCCAAAACGTCCACTGTTTTAGCTATCTTTACATAAAGTGGAATAAGGCTCTATTTCAAATGACGTAGACGTCATAATAAAATTTTCATAACATGATACAAAATAGGGTTAATTTCCCACTGTCCCTCTGTAACCAAAATATCTAATCAAATTATGAAAAAAAACAATGTTACTAGAAAGCTACTTAAAATTTATCTGATAACCATCGCCATAATTCTAAAGTTTACAGTTTTTGATGATTGAGTACATTTTTACACTTATGGAAGTAATACTTAATCAATATCTTTATATGGTGGAAAATAATACTAGTGTTCGCAATAGTTTAATAATAATACTATGTAATCTTAAATGTTTATACCTACTCGTATTTAACAGACTTATCGTAAAGTTTCTCATTAAATGTGACCGACTTTGAACAAAGATTTTTCATATATAAAACGTCAAAGATTGTTCATTTTTAATTAACTTGAAGGAGACAACGCCATCAGCGATATCAAAATTCTTTCATTCAAATGACCACCGTAGCTACGCTTTTCGTAATATTTTCTTTCTACCTAATTTTCAAACAATTGTTGAAACCACTTCACATTTAAATCAACATTATATAAATTTGGAATTATCACTAATCATTCATATGTCAGCATCAAACATGTTACCTGGCCTGATATCGGTAGAAATATATACCAGCAGCACATAACACATCATACCGTCACATCGAAAATACCACCAGCTCATAGCACATCATATCGTCACTGTATATGGATCTCATGGAGAGTGATGAAAGTCAAGTGGATTATTATTATTCCGAATGTTGTAACCTTGCTTACTAAAATTACGATTTAGAAATTAGTCTCATCCATGAACAAAGTTTTATGATAAAAGTGACCATTCAATTAAATTTGTTTAAGAAAAAAAAGAAGAAAGTTTCGCCGCAATAAATGCTCTTCGGCTTGAGTTCTTGTACCAATTGATTTTACGAGGATACAAAATCAAAATTTTTCGCATAATAGAATTAAAATTAATATACGAATAAGTAATCATTCGAAATCGACAAGCAAAAGAGATCCCTGCTAATAAAAATTTGAGCCTGTTTAGGCGTTTTCAATTCTATTACGCCAATTGGATCGATGTGAATGAAGTTTCGTGAAGAATTCCTCTACGCACTGACATAAAATACCGACTACGTTTGTGCCAGAAAAATTTCCCTGTTCAAACAAGAGATGAAATAAAAAGGCGTTAGGTTTTCTTTTCATGTCCTCATTGGTGTACCTCAAGGTGGAGTTCTATCTCCCCTTCTTTTCTCAGTATTCATTGATGATATTGTTAAGAATACCTGTAGCAATTATCAAATCTATGGGCATTCGGACCTCTATTCCGTATCAAAAACCATCGACATCCTTAATCGAGATCTCGCTTCAATTGCTCAGTGGGCTCATGAAATGGGGCTTTTGGTTAAACCAAGTAAGTTTCAAGCGTTATCATTGGTAGTCAAAGACTGATTTTTAAAGTAAACCTACCTAGTTTACCGAAATTAGTGCTAAATAGTACATTGAAACCATATATGTCAACTGTTAAAAAGCTGGTCTTACTGATCGATCAAAATCTTAGTTATCGTCCTCAAGTAAATGATGTTAGTCGTCGTGTTTTCAACAGGATACACTCTTTGAAACATCTTCAAAATTTTCTACCGACTAAAACGAAAATCTACCTTTGTCAAACACTCCTGTTACCGCTAACTGATTATGGAGATGTGTTCTGATCTTAGTAAAGAATATTTTTACAAGTTGAAACGTCTTCAAAATTAATGAATCCCGTACATCTTCGGCC
The DNA here is from genome assembly GCA_039881145.1 of Druceiella hillmani. Classification (NCBI taxonomy): domain Eukaryota; kingdom Metazoa; phylum Arthropoda; class Insecta; order Lepidoptera; family Hepialidae; genus Druceiella; species Druceiella hillmani. The sequence goes on along the minus strand of JAYKKI010000052.1, from coordinate 10,329,359 downwards.
TCAGAAAATATGATAATATTTCTAAATATAGGTCACTTCTCAATTGGCCGAAGATCCATGGTCGACGCCAACTTCACATATTTATACTTCTTTTTATTATATTAACAATCCTCAGAGCCCAAATTATCTTACTTACTTAAAGATTTGTCTGCTCACTGCCTTGGGCTACGGCCTAAAAGTTCACTCACCTTACCACACTTATTCCTAAACATTTTTCGTAAGACGTAGAGGTACGTCTTACGAAAAATTCTTCACTGGCCAGGCAGGAACAATTTGGAATCACCTGGATCCTGACGCCAGGAAAATCACGTCCCTAAATATTTTCAAAGATCGAATGAAAAAGTCCTGCCTCTCCTGAAACCTTTTCTTTTGTGCCTTGTCCTTTCCTGTTTTTCCCATCCCAAATCATGTCAATAGTTTGTATTACTAATACTTTTGTATTTTCTGATTTTTTTTTCTGTCTAATGTACTTTGAATAAATTTCATTGTAATATCTCTTACAGTCCACCAACGAAATTTCAATACCAATTGATATGGTCGACGGGAAGACATTGCTCATGTAGCAATAAGTCCGCCATATGTATTATGCATAAACGTTGATAAATAAATAAATATATCGTTCATTAAATATAGACGTAACGTTCAGGTCTGTCATCTGCACTCTAGCAATGTCAGTCCTAGTAACCAGTTAATAAAACATTGCGTGTTACGACGTATCGTTCATGCATGTTCGTTCATGTAATATTTATTTGAATTTTGAGGAGGAAATAAAAAATATACAAATAAAGCTAATTTCACGGTACTTCGTTGTAACATTCATATTTTCATTGCAGATAATGTATACTATCTTACATTTTTAGTTACTGAAGAAAGTGATTATATTTTCTCAGTTCAGGATATAACCACGCGTTTAATTTTCCAATATTGCGCTTACAAGTGAAATCCCTTACGAGTTAGCATTAACAAGTATTCCATCTAAATTGATTCATATCAGCCGTTTCAATAACTCTTCCACAAACCTAATTTACCTCGAGAGAATTAAATAAAATATGTTTGTACCTAAGCAAATGAGACTTTTTATTTTAGTTTTATGCTACGTTTATGAGATAATAAAATGTAATATAATATATATAATAAGTGTTTACAGATAACTTTTTCCTAATTATCATATTGTAGATCCTCGTTAGGTAAACGATATCAGTTACGTAACACCAATGTTTACTAATAATTTATAATCTGGAATGAAATAATGTTATTTTGTAAGAAATTTTTAATGAACAAAGTTTGTCCCGTCGAAGTTTTGCCGATCTGAATGCCCGCAACAAACTCAAGTTAAACTCTTAACATAACACTTAACAGTTTTTATTTTGTGCATATACACAACATAAATTATCTTTTATTTACTCTTGTTTATTAAAAATGCGTTTATTTATCTAACGACCGAAAAATGTTAAAATTATGACAACGTAAGACTTATTTACACGATTGCGAATGTCGAATTCACCTACTATTTCCGTTATATTCACATTAATTTTAATTACATATATTTTCATCACAAACTTATTATGCACATATATAAAATGTATTAACATAATTCATTTAAAATTATAATATGTTACAAAATATTAGTAACACCAAAACTGCATACGCCGCGTTTTGGTTGTTTCTTAAATGAGCAATTGAAATAAAAAGTTAAAAAGAAAGAAAAAGTTAAAAAAAGCAGAGAACCGAGAAAAGGGACAAAAGCACGGGAAAAGGAAGTTTTTATAGAAAATTGTTTATAAAATTAAACTCTTTGTTAGCCATTGTGGAAAACAATAGGCTTTTATGGAAAACAATAGCCAACGAAACAAGATGTATACCATTTTTGAAAGTTAAATTTAGATCATACTATATATTTAAAAAAACCTAAAAGGTTGTATCTTTCCAAAAAACTATATTAAAAGTTTATCACTGATACAGTTATTCGTGTTATAATTATATCCATCGTCAAAGGTCGAGAGAGATCCTTCCCAGATCGCTGTCAGTCGATCTGTGCGGTAGAGATTCCAGACGTGCTCGAAGAAAGCACTTACTATTGCTTTAAAATAATGTTTGCAAATAAATACTAAAAGGTAATTTTTAAGATATAAGATTTATTACTTCGGGGGTAAAAAATTAATAAAAATTATGTACTAGGGAAATACCAAGCGATGGCCAGATGTGTACTTAAAAAATAAATGATTTCAATGACTTTTGTTTCCAATAAATCTACCCATCAATAGACATAACGACATAGAGCAACATAATAAACCTATTAACATTAATTATACGACGAGATTCGTCTCGTAATTGTAATTTATACGAAATCTGAGTAGACGAGGCAAAATCGTCACAGGTTATTTATTACAATAATAAAAACTGACAAATTTTACCTTGAAGTGGGAATCTGATCATTATTACAATATGAAATAACCTTCCGGAAACGTATTCTGGCCATGTTGAATATAAAGTAATTATTTATGCTGATCAGGTCCATTACTTTGTTTTATGTATGTTATTATGTAATGGAACAGCGAATGTGGATTTAAAAGCGGCTCTCGAAACCGATCATTTTCATGCAAATCATTCTTATTATTATATAAAGAACACAGTATTGATTTATAGTCTTAACGTCTTATATCATGCATTTTATTATGTTATCAATATTTAATCGTGAATTAAGACTGGATGTTAAATGTTGTTTAATATTGAGTTATATAAGGATTTAACCCGTATTTTTTTAAAATTTATTTTGCAAGACCCCGGTAAATTCAAAATCAAGAATTAGTTCCGTTTGATAGACGTGGTTGTCGTCAGACGTTGAACAGGTGTTGTAAATTTTCATATTAAGAAAATTTTTCATTCAACTTGTTCCTAATCTTCCAATTTTTACACGACAAAGCTTGGTTATTCTCGTTGGTTCTATCATAATGACATTTAATTTTTCCGTTATTCCGTATGTCACAACTATTTACCTCAGACACCGCTGGACGTAGAACTTGAAAATTGGCATAGTAACAAAGCATATTAACTCAAATATAGCTTAATAGCCAAGCATTCATATGCCATTTAATTTTTCCGGCATACTGTATGGCACATCCATTTATCTCAGACACTCCTTGAGGTAGAAACTTGAAAATTGGTATAGTATCAAAGCATATTAACTCAAATATAGCTTAATAGCTAAGCATTCATATGCCATTTAATTTTTCCGGCATTCTGTATGTCACAGCCATTTATCTCAGACACCCCTTGAGGTAGAAACTTGAAAATTGGTATAGTAACAAAGCATATTAACTCAAATATAGCTTAATAGCTAAGCATTCATATACTATTTAATTTTTCAGTCATTCTGTATATCATAGCCATTTATCTTAGACACCCCTTGAGGTAGAAACTTGAAAATTGGTGTAGACACCGCTTGACATAGAACTTGAAAATTGGCGTAGCACATGACATAATTTTTCCGTCATCCTGTATATCACAGCCATTTATCTCAGACACATCTTGAAAATTGGCATATAGTAACAAAGCATATTAACTCAAACATAGCTTAATAGCTAAACACTCATATGACATTTAATTTTTCCGTCTTTCTGTCTGTCACAGCCATTTATCTTAGACGTCCCTTGAGCACATTAACCCACACATAGTTTAATAGTTAGCACTTAAATATTTACATGGAAATTTTAGAAGGGAGTATTAAAGTTGGAGTATAATTTTTTTTTCGTAATGTTAGGTTGTATGTCTTGAAAGACACACTGAAATATTTGCGAAAGATATATTTCCGCCCCTCCTTATTCTTGAAATTGCTGAACCTATAATTATGAAAGAACAGAATTTTAGAAGTCTACGTAAGGATTGCTGGAAAATTATAACAATGATTCTATGTGATCTTTTTAGACTCACAGGTTATATTTAATTGGTTAGTGCAAGTCAAATAATATATTAAGAGCTAACATTTTGTTATTATTAAACTTTTGCGTGTGCAAAAGTATTTATGAGATTATTTGCAATGTTTATCACTGTAATCGTTGCAACGACATATAATCGATAATGACACGGATGAATATTCGAACTCATCTTTTTAGACTCACAGTTCACTTGGCTAGTGCAAGTCAAATTATATATATAAAGAGCTAACATTTTGTTATTATTATTTATACGCTAAGCTCTCTTAGATAAACTTTAATAATTATTTAGATAAATTTATTTTTGAGATTATTTCTAATGTTCTTAACTGTAAATGTAACAATATTGAAGATAAACTCACTTTAATCGTTTGAGTATAGGATGGAATGGGAGAAATAACATTTTTTTTCGATTATCGTGATAGAATACTTAAAAAATTGCCTTATAGACTAATTTGATAACCGAGAACATATTTTTGGCTTATTTTATATTTTTACAGGTATACCTAGAATGATGTAGTACTCTTGGTTATGTATAGTACTAATATTATAATTGTGAAAATGTGTATGTTTGTTACTTAATAACTCTGCAAAGAAGCACCGCATTACCACGTAATTTAATATACATATATTTTGTATAGCTGAGTAATGCATGAATTGTATATTATCTGCGGCTTCGCACACGTGAAACTATTAATACCACGAAATATGTGTTTGGATGTTTGTGATTCAATTACGCCTAAACGACACGACAGGTTTTCCTAAAAAACGGACATAATTCACGATTTACTTTACTAGCATTTGGTCAATTTCAACCCAGGAAATGACATTATTTCTGTAGAATCGAACTCTGTTTTTTTCTTCATTAATACAATTTTATTACTGCTACAATCTAATATTGCCTACTAGAAGAAAATTTAATCGAACATATTTGATGATTTGCATATAAATGAAAGATGCCGTAGAAGTCGGTTACCATTTAATGATGTCGCCCATTGTTTTGAGTAGAATGAAATGATGATGTAGATAAGCTGGTAACTTGTGATGATACAAAACGCGCGAAGGAAATTGTATAATTCTTGCTTCTTCGTCAATCCTCTAAGAAGTTAAAAATGGTAAAGTAAGTTTTTTTAATAAAGTAGTTATGGGCATCAAATTCAAAACTTCCATTTGATCTTCCAATGGAATTCTCTTTCAAAATTTCCAGTGTTAGATTAAGATCGATGAGTTTTATTTTGCATTAATTTCGTTATATTTTCCTGTATGAATTCAGTTGATTACTTTTAATATATTCCGTTTAATAAATGTTAAGTATTCTGTTTTTCGTTTCCAATGTATTTAGTTTATTATGTTTAATGTATTCACGTTATAACTCTTAAAGTATCCACTTTAATAAGTTTAATGTATTGAGTTCATTACTTTTAATATTTCTTTTATTTTCTCTGTGTTTCCTGCCGGTGAGTTTCTCAATAATTGAAGAACATCATAGCCGAACAATTAAGGACTGTGGTTGTGATCGCTGCAAAAATTATCCAGAAAATTGCAATTGACGTCCACGCGGCAATCGCCTGTAATAACTGCATCTAAAATCCTACGCTAACAAACTCCGCCGCGCCGAGCTCACAAACGTATGTCACGGTCATTAATTCCCACTTTCTGCGCCGAGCGGGCGCGCTCAGCGAGAGCGATGCCCCCGAGCGGATCGACATTGCTCCCCGCCCACGGGGCCGTTCAGTTTTATTTATCATTTCTCTGCGCTGTATTTACATACAATTACCGGGGAGCCTACCTACGGTTCTGACAATAGAAATGACCCAGATCCGCCGCACACCGGAATTGAAATACGCGATTGTATTGTTTCACTGTTGGGCGCGGTACGTTCGCAGCCTCTTACGATCTGGCGTCTCGCTCGCGGCGCCTCTCGATTCAGGGTCACGCGTGTTAGGGAACGGGTGTCGGAGTGTCATCGGCCAATTAAAACGAGTACCGCTACGGAGGAACTTTAAGAATCGAATCGGTTCAGTGTGTGAATACAACAAGTGAAGCCGTAATATTGTTTTAAACATCAATCATTATACTTATCATAGGTTTAATAACTTGTAAAGTCATTAAACCTATGATAAGTACAATAAGTTTTGGGCTCCACTAAAAGGTAAAGAAAATGGACGTCTTTTTACTAATGATCCTATTTCTTAATAGGATCGTAATGAGGTGTCGAATTTCAAAGTTTTTCTCCTTAGAAGACTTAAAGGATTTTGATGATTTTTTACAGTTTACTTGATATAACCTATATTTATAATTATATGTCTTTATTTTTTCGATATTTATACACATAATGAAATTGCAACAGAGTGAATTCTGTACATGGAAAGTATTTTCACAAGGGTGATTGGTTTAGTATAGAATGATAGTAGAAGTCAGAAAAACTGTTTTTCCTATTTTTGTTTGTATGTTAATTTGTTCTTTAATCGCTCAAAATCTATTACATCGATTTTGATTAAATTTAGTATGGTAATAGTTTATACCCTTGAGCAACATATAAGATAATTTTTGTCTGGATAGTAAAGATTTAAAAAAACACACTGACTTGATGAATATTATGATATTGGTACTCCCAACGCCATCTATTAGCGTTTTAGTAAACATTATACTTATAGAATTCCGAGATAAAAAAGGACAAAAAACAAAAAATACCGAATTTCATACAAACAAAGTCGCGTCGGCACATATAGTTACTTATAAAATTACCAATATTTGCACCTTATAATTCGATTTTTTAGCAAAAAATTGTCATCATTTTAAAATGTTTCCAAATAAATAATGAATCTACTAATAAGAAAAATTTTAAAAATCTTAGTTTATTTTTACCTTAGCAAAAGAAATTTTAATAATTAAAATCGATGCCGGTTTAGAATAGAACAGGGGTTGCCACTCGGAAGACGATTTTACGGCTAAATTGTAGGTAGACAGTCCGGCGAGCTGCGATTCTCCCTCTCGCACAATCCGCGAAGGCACAAAAGAAGTGAGACAGCGTTTATTCAATACCTTTTTCACATCAACTGTCTCACCTCATTTCCCACTTAAAAGCTTTACCGTAAAAGAGGTAGTTGTTATTTAAAACATTAACCGTGTTCATGGAGATAATTGCCGGGCAAATGATGAACTAGTTGGAGTAATGTAGTAATAGTAACTTCGAAATTGACCACATTAATATTTTTACTATACTAGACATTCTCCCTTTCATTAACACTGTATATTATTTATGTTTCAATGAATATCCCTAGAAAATTATTGTATAAACTCAGAAAACTGGCAACAACATACGACACAAATAAAATAAGCAGTGAACATATAGATATCATTTTAAAAACGATATATTTTTATCGATAAAATGAGGTTTGAGCAATGTTAATTTAAAAATTTAAATATTTATTTGCTAACAGTAACCCAGATTTTCCTGTTCCTTATTACTATAGTTTTTAAACAATTTAACTGCATAATGTACCATAATGTGGCATTTATATCACAATTTATAGAATTAAATAGGATAAATGAGTGTTTAATAACCGGGAAGTGATAAAAGTATCACGCTGCCCACCGTGAGTATCGCTTTGTTCTTTCTATGGAAGAAGAATTCGTACGTTAGTTCGTTCGTAGAGCGTCGGATAAAAGACTAATATCCGGAATACGATTAAGCACTTTAAATTTGACGATTAACTATTGTGCACCAAGATTAATATCGCTTAGATTTCTAATACTATATTAGTGACGGTTTTATTGCTTAAAAATCAAGTAATAAAATAGCTATATCTACAAATTTAACGATCTTCTAATTTATACTTTCGTTGCATAAATTATAAGTCCATCTAAGTGAATGTGGGCGAGGTTAAAAAGAGCAAGTTTGTGACCCAACAGTTGGACGTATAATAAAAATTTATTTGCAAAAAGCTGCTACGAAATAGATAAAATTGCAAGAAAACCAGAAACGCTACCAGAAAAAATAATTATCTTATCTAAACTAAATTATTTATGTTATTATCCACAAAAAAGTGGCTAGTTCGGCTGGTGCAGCTTCGCCATAAGCATCACCGACTCAGCCGGTTTACAGTGAGCACCTGGCATACAGAAATACACATAAATATACATACACAGTGACACCACCATACAGAAATACACATAAATATACGTACACAGTGACACCAACTTTTAAATAAAAATTAGAAAAGCAATGAACGCGGATAGAGATTCTCTTAATCTTGTATATTTCTTCCTGGATCTCTTAATCTCTTAGTCTTATATATTCTCTTAGTCTATAATTCTCTTAATCTTATATATTTCTTCTTGGATCTCTTAATCTCTTAGTCTTATGTATTCTCTTAGTCTATAATTCTCTTAATCTTATATATTTCTTCTTGGATCTCTTAATCTCTTAGTCTTATATATTCTCTTAGTCTATAATTCTCTTAATCTTATATATTTCTCCTTGGATCTCTTAATCTCTTAGTCTGATATATTCTCTTAGTCTATAATTCTCTTAATCTTATATATTTCTTCTTGGATCTCTTAATCTCTTACTCTTATGTATTCCCTTAGTCTATAATTCTCTTAATCTTATATATTTCTTCTTGGATCTCTTAATCTCTTACTCTTATGTATTCTCTTAGTCTATAATTCTCTTAATCTTATATATTTCTTCTTGGATCTCTTAATCACTTAGTCTTATGTATTCTCTTAGTCTATAATTCTCTTAATCTTATATATTTCTTCTTGGATCTCTTAATTTCTTAGTCTTATGTATTCTCTTAGTCTATAATTCTCTTAATCTTATATATTTATTCTTGGATCTCTTAATCTCTTAGTCTTATGTATTCTCTTAGTCTATAATTCTCTTAATCTTATATATTTCTTCTTGGATCTCTTAATCTCTTAGTCTTATGTATTCTCTTAGTCTATAATTCTCTTAATCTTATATATTTATTCTTGGATCTCTTAATCTCTTAGTCTTATGTATTCTCTTAGTCTATAATTCTCTTAATCTTATATATTTATTCTTGGATCTCTTAATCTCTTAGTCTTATGTATTCTCTTAGTCTATAATTCTCTTAATCTTATATATTTCTCCTTGGATCTCTTAATCTCTTAGTCTTATATATTCTCTTAGTCTATAATTCTCTTAATCTTATATATTTCTTCTTGGATCTCTTAATCTCTTAGTCTTATGTATTCTCTTAGTCTATAATTCTCTTAATCTTATATATTTATTCTTGGATCTCTTAATCTCTTAGTCTTATGTATTCTCTTAGTCTATAATTCTCTTAATCTTATATATTTCTTCTTGGATCTCTTAATCTCTTAGTCTTATATATTGTCTTAGTCTATAATTCTCTTAATCTTATATATTTCTTCTTGGATCTCTTAATCTCTTAGTCTTATATATTCTCTTAGTCTATAATTCTCTTAATCTTATATATTCTCCTTTCATCTCAGTATGCGTTCAAAAATTACTCTTATTTTTGGATGAAAATAAATTGAAATAGTCACTTTAGAACAAAGTGAATCAAAATTGAGCCATAAGATCGTATATTTCACCGCTTATCTTAAGTATATATATATATATATATATATATATATATATATATATATATATATATATATATATATATGCAGTTAAGGAAGATAGGTATTAACTAGATCATGAACATGAGTTAAATTGATATTAATTACACTTATACCAGACTGAATGATGAATGTGATTTATGATTAATGCACTATTTGAAAAAATCTATGTATATTCGTAGATTTATATAAAAAAAAAGATTTATATATATACATATATATATATATATATATATATATATATATATATATATAAATATATAAGTAAATTTATAATCTAATATAATAAAAGTCGTCTGAAAAAATTAATCTTCATTGCTCACACTTTTCTTTTCTCCAATCGACATGTAAAATTTAGGTTTTTCCTTGTCAATAATATTTTTTATTTTCTTTGTCAAAATTGCAATAACATAATTTTTCGTAGTTCAACTATGAACTAATAATAAGTTCACCGTATATACAAATGTTGCATTAAATACTAATGACTATATGAACAAATGGTAAACATTTCTAATATATTACATAATATGAAATAAATTAGTTTTTACCTGCAGCTTTGCCGGTGTAGTTTTTTAAGTCAAAACGATCCATGTAAGTTGGAATTATCAAGAACTATTGATTGATATCTATAAATACAGCTCCGTAACTGGAAATTGTACCCTTTTGTTTCGTTAAATATAACTTTCATTCATTGCATTCACTTCTTGTTGGTAAAAAATACGAACTAAATTGTATGAGTGTGTCGGTCTCCTTATACTTACTGCATCATTATACGTCATTTAATTTTGTTAAACATTTCTTCCAGAAATGGTATATATTGATTAGCGAAAATTCTACTAATTCCTCGCTATTCACAAAATAAAATTAAATTTTATTAAAAAAACTAGTCGTCAAATAAATGGCGCTGCATATTATTTTTATTGTATTAACAATAAATATTTTTCGCAGATCAAAAGGCTAATTCGAAAGTAGACTTTTACTTAATTTAAATTTAAAATAATTTTCCTCCGTATACTGTTTTTCATAAATATTCTTACCTTAAAAATACGTAAACAAAAACTATATGAAATTCTCCTTCATTACTTATCGTCATATTTACTCTTGGAAATGGTGCGATGCAATGGGCGATTTTTTTCTATTTTTGGTTGTTGATATGTTTCAGATTGTTTGTTTATTTGTGTGTTTGTTCTAGTATCACCTTAAAACACATTGGTTGTTACAGAGTGTAATCCCCTTTATAATTAATTCATAATCAAATCATCATATTGCAAATGTTAAGAGGTGTGTCATAAAATACATACTTTCAGATTGGGCGAAGGCAAATTATTTCTTTTAAAAATTGTGGATATAGGGGATGCACACATAAAATATTAATTCTACAAATGGTCTACAGTTATAAAATATTAATGAAACCCGTAAATGCTCTGTTTTATATTCATTAGACAACTATGAAGAATTATTGAAAAATACTTCCACAAATTCTGTCGTCATTTCAGTACTTAAAGTGAATTCTTTATCAGAAAAGGAAACTTTACAACTATTATATTTGTATTCTATATACTATACCAATGCATGCTTTGCATATTTTATACATATTTAATCTATAAATGTTTATGCACATTTTGAATAGCGTGTCTCCAAATAACATTTTTATTTTTAACTTTTTATAACAAAACGTCAATAGCAACTTGGATCCGGACCGTTAACTATAAATAGTAAAGTGTAGAAGATCTGCCGCTTACACTAACTAATAAGACATTTCTAAAGATATTACTAATGGTATCCACAAACATTTTCTCAGAAAATAATTGACGTAGTAATTTGACATAATAATAAACTTGACATATTCTTAATAGTCCCATCCGCATATTTCTAAATAGAAAACATTCAATAAATTTAAGGTGGTAAAAAAGTCCTCGATTTTTTTTCATTTTATATATAGTGTGGTATATCAATTGAAAGATCAATTTATAAAAATTTGAAAATAATATTTTTTCGCAGTTACCTGTAAGTTGGTTTCGGAGATATTGTCAAAAATGTCCACAAATATTTTTTTAGAAGACAGTTGATATAGGAATTTGAAATTTTACTTAATTATAAAGTATATTCTTAATAGTCTCACCAGTACATTTCTCAATAGTTAACAATCATTAATAGTGATATGAATTTTTTTAAGGGCGTAAATAAGTACTTACTTTTTTATCATTTTATGTATATGGTATATCAATTAAAAGGGGGATTTATAAAGAATTCAAACAATTTTTTCAAAATTTTATGTAAATTATTTCCAGAGATATTGCAAACATGTTCACAAAATGTTCTCAATAGTTAACAATCATTAATAGTAATATGATTTTTTTAAGGGCGTAAATAAGTACTTACTTTTTTATCATTTCATGTATATGGTATATCAATTAAAAGGGCGATTTATAAAGAATTCAAACAATTTTTTCAAAATTTTATGTAAATTATTTCCAGAGATATTGCAAACATGTTCACAAAATGTTCTCAATAGTTAACAATCATTAAAAGTGATATGAATTTTTTTAAGGGCGTAAATAAGTACTTACTTTTTTATCATTTCATGTATATGGTATATCAATTAAAAGGGGGATTTATAAAGAATTGAAAACAATTTTTTCAAAATTATTTGTAAATTATTTCCAGAGATATTGCAAAAATGTTCACAAAATGTTCTCAATAGTTAACAATCATTAATAGTAATATGATTTTTTTAAGGGTGTAAATAAGTACTTACTTTTTTATCATTTCATGTATATGGTATATCAATTATAAGGGGGAATTATAAAGAATTAAAAACAATTTTTTCAAAATTTTATGTAGATTAGTTCCAGAGATATTGCAAAAATGTTCACAAATTGTTCTCAATAGTTAACAATCAATAATAGTATGAATTTTTTTAAGGGGATAAAAGTACTAGAATTTTTTTCATTTCATGTATTGTGTGGTATATCAAACGAATGAGCGATTTATAAAGATTTGAAAACTATTTTTTGATAATTTTATGTAAGTTAGCTACAGAAATATTGTCCTAAATGTTCACAAAATCTTTCTTAGGAAAGAAATTGACATTGGAATTTCAAAAATGTATTTAATAATAAAGTATATTCTCAATAGTCTCACCAGTATACTTCTCAATAGTTAACAATCAATGATATCGAAATAGAAATTTTAACGGGGTAAAAAAGTACTGGAATTTTTTTCATTTCACGTATAGTATAATATATCAAATGAATGAGCGATTTATTAGGATTTGAAAACTATTTTTTCGTAATTTTATGAAAATTAGCACCAGAGATATTGTCAAAAATACCTAAAACAAATATGCTCCCTGCGTCTATTCGCGAAATTGCCAAAGTGAAAATTATCAAAAAACATCATTAGTAGATGTTTATTTAAAGTTTACCGGTAAACTATAGGAAATATTTTTATCCTATATAATATATATATTTATTTTTATTTGAAAATAAATATGTATATTTATTTTTATTTTGAAAGAAAAATCCGTTAAAGAAAAATCGTAGAAGCGTTAAAATATAAATTGATAAAGATATAAAAAATATTGTTGCACTAATAATTAAAATGACATGTGAGCATTTGACGATCGTTGGTTTTTTCTAAAGCAACTTAAAGTAGTTAATCAAAAATTCAGTGAATTCAAGAGTAAAATATTAGTTGTTAAAAGAATAATTATTAACGACTTTAATTACAGCAATGCTTGTGTAAAGAAAGAAACGCTTCCCATTCCATTTTACTACTTATATTTAAGTGGATTTTTATAATCTTTTCACAAATCTTAATCAATATAAATCAGTTAAACTTAATATTAATATTATTGTTTATGTATTATTAATAGCCTTTGATTAGATACATTATAAATAATCCCATTGTTGGACAAAGGTCTCCCCCATCTTTTGCCAGATCTTTTTGTTCATTGCCAGCCATTTCCATGTCAAGCATGCTATGTCTGTCAACTCATTACGCCATCGTATTCTCCGTCTGCCTGTTGCTCTTTTGACATATTATGGGCAGCAAATAATGGTATCTTGAGTTCATCTGTTGTCTCTGTAATAAATCACGTGACCTGTCCACGCTCATTTTACCGACTTCTATGATGTCCATTATTTGATTTAACGGGTATAGTTTTCCGGTACTAATTTTTAGAATTATAGCAATTTCAAAAAACTTAAAAAGATAGTATAATGTAACATTTAAAAACAATAATTATATCTGATTCTCAACGTAAATTTAGAACATTTATTAATTTCTAAATTGTTTTCTTAACTTCCTTTTCATTCCTTTTCTAACTTCCTTTTCGAAGACTTACGTCCACACGAAAACTAACGTGAAAAAAAACGCAACAAATTAGAAATGTTAATACCTGTCTTGTGACATGTTAATACCTTTCTTTTGACGTAAATTGTGACAAGATATTTAATCAAATGATTGTGAATATATATGTATATACACAACAAAACTCCAAACAACTTATTTAAAAAAATCCTGTTTAGAGAAACACTAAATTACGATTGAAGTAAGTAAAAGGAAGCTCACCAATAGGGGAGAAACCACAAGATTTCGACGCTAAAATTATTGTATAGAAAGCATTTTAAGAAATTAGCAAGCATATAAATATATTAATAAAATAATAATAAATAGCAAACATATAAAATATGTAGCCATTACTTCACAAATTATAGCTTTCTTTCTATAAAGTTTGCATAAAACTTAATCACTAAAAGTTTTTTCATCATATCTTAAAAGACATAAAATAATATACGTCTAACAAATTTATACAGACTGAATTGAAGATGTTTCCCATAATTATTTAAACACAATTAAAAAATAATTCTTTTTGAGTCTTTCTGACTTTTGAATAAAAGTCAAATATCGATAATATGTTTATAACCAGATAGGAAGAAAAAAGATTTCAATTTTATAAATTAAGATGGGATATATTTGTAGCGAAATTCGAAAGGTTTATACTGAAGATATATATTTAACCTAACTTTTAGTCTATAGTTCTATTACAACCAAGACATTACAAAGTTGTATCAAATTTATATGTGTAAGAAGCTTTACATGATTTGGTTTAAGAGAAAAACAAAAAATATACAAATTACTACTTTCACATATAGCCCACTGAGCTTAAAATTGTGTTAATAAGTCTAAAAAATAAATCGATATTTTTATGCACTACATTACAAAACATCGATATTTTTTATTCGCGTACCTATTCTAAACTCGTGAGTTGTGTCACAACGCGAGCGCATTTAAATAGGCGAGTCGTGTCCTATACATAAAATATTGCTGTTATAAATCAATCTGAACGTTAAACTGACAACTCGCTAATAAGAAAATTTTGGAATTACGGCTCGTGATTCAGCTAATATTACATCTAGAACTAGTGATGCGACGAATGTCTGCTTTTACTTTGCGAATATTAATTTTGAACGAGCTTCAACAGTGTTAATGTGTTGAAGATAAATTTTATACTAAAGTTACACAATAAAAATGCTATGGCCATGTTTTCGTTAAGTAATGCATACCATTTAAATTTTAACTTTACTTTAATCACTCCTAAAAAACTACTAGGTCCTTGAAGGTCATATTGATTATAACTCTTTTTCTCGGTTTATATCATAATTTAAAAAGAACTTGCTCGGTTTTCTATTTTGTTGATACCATTAATATTTACGTTCGACAGTTCAATCTGCAGATTGTGTACGTTAATTTGTGTTAATATTTAATAAAATTACTCATTTATTATAAATTTAATTATTTATTATAATTTTATAGATACATTGCAAATTATTAATACAAGGCTATAAACAACAAGAAATAAATTTAAAAAATTACACTTTACAATAAATCTAACAGAACAATAATAACGAAATATTATAAGGATTATATATATTCTTATTCATTAGTAGTTGTGCCGGTGAATTTTAGAATATATTATTAAGTTAACTGTAAGATATCTGTTATATACGTAAGGCTATATATAACAATAATAATAAAAATACAATTTGTTTTGTGGAAATGCGCTTTTCATTGGAACGTGGAATTGCTACATATTCTTTTTAGTTGATTGATTGCCTTCAACACATATTACGCCAGACGCAACAGGAAAACTTAACGGCAATCTCTTTAGTTGTTCTAGCGTGATGCGTAAAAAAATTAACAGGCTCACAGACAGACTAAATTTCAAAAAACAATATTTTTGTATTTTTTCGTAAATATCTTCAATATACACACAGGCTAATTATACAATTTTATTACATATTACTATAAATATCTATATTATATCTTTGAGAAGAAATATTCTAGATCACGAAATAGTGTAATACTCCAATATAGTGTACACTTCTGGACGGAGGTATTACGACCGAATGTATTTACCAGCTCCAATATATTTATGTGGATAAAAGACATCTGAGTAACAGTTCTGTTACTCACATATTATGTGTATATATCGCAAGGTATTAAGTTGAAATTGTTTCAAAAAAATCAAGTTTCTAAGACAATGCAATAAAAAAATCCTAAAAATACGGTCTTTTATGCCACATATTTTGATACCAAACTTCAAAAACCAATACTTCCCATTGACGTAGGATAATTAAATTTGGCAAGAAGCAAGACCTTACAGCATAATTAAAGGAAAAAATCCAAAAATTTTTAATTTATAGTTACATCACATAAAAAAATATTTTGTTGAAATATGCGCTTGTGATAGATATAATAGACAATATATTTCGTAAATATTTTAATGGGAATATTATGTACCATTAAATGTTTATAAATGCCTAAATGTGTAGGGAACCCTAGTGCTTGACAGGTTTTTTTTCTAAATCTAACGATTGTAATTACTGTATGCCTTGAATTTTTGGGAAACATACCGTCACTCATCATTGTGTATATATGACGTGTTGCTTCATTTGATTTTCGCCCAAAAAGTAGTTCATGAAGTGAAACCATAGTAAGTTGTCCGCGTGAAATTTCTTTATTTTGTATGTTATTTGTCGACCAAAATTCGGTTGCTAACTAAAGAGAAGATCGAACTCTGCGCTTTTTATATACCATACCACACAGGTTCGAAAAATGTAACATTCCAGAAATTGCAGGAAAAATGTTCAAACCATACATGTTCGAAAAATGTCGTAACATTTCAGAAATTGCAGGAAAAATCTTCATACCATACATGTTCGAAAAATGTGGTAACATTCCAGAAATTGCAGGAAAAATGTTCATACCATATATGTTCGAAAAATGTCGTAACATTTCAGAAATTGCAGGAAAAATCTTTATACAACACATGTGCGAAAAATGGCGTAACATTCCAGAAATTGTAGGAAAACTGTGGGGGGCCATTTGAATAAATCACTGCAGTTTTAGGATTAATTGAACGTTATATTTAACGTTATTAACGAATAACAAACATAAAACGTTTAAATAAAACGCGTAAATGGTACGTCATCGATATTAATTACATACACATGTTAATAATATAAATTATAAAAATCCAAAGTGTGATCCAGTTGCCATTTATAGGTAGGTAACTTAAGTAAATGGGTTTTTATTTCAGATATATTATCTGTTACCACAATTCGTTTTTATACCAAAGTGTAATCAAGTATGAAAACCGTATGTAATGTCGATCTTTGATTCCCGTTTCCGGTGGCAAAATGAAGCGCGCTCACTTCCCACGATCGCCAACCACATTCTTGTGATTATTATTGTTATACGTAAAACGCGAACATTTTTTAAGTATTATATTTTTTAGAAGTTTTGAGGTAAAATGTGGAATTCAAAGTGAAATGCTAATGTATGAATCAATTACTATTATATCTAAATATAATTTTGGACTGTCTTGTAATTTTAGTAAGAGAAAACAATGGCTACTTTTGAACTTACAACTAGCGCCATCTATTAGCTTGATTCACATCTATATTGTATTAATACAAACGCAATATTGTCAAGTTGTATTGACATTTTTAATATTCAGTGCCTCAAAAGTGAGAACGGAAACCTTATAAAATCACTTATATGTTATTTGTCCATAGGTATAGTTGTTTTCTCGGAAACTGCTCGACGTAAAAACTTGAAAATTGGCATTATAATGAAGCATATTTCATAATAACAAGGACTCTAAATTTTATATAGAAATTTTTGGGGAAAATTAAATATTAAAACAATTTACGAATATATAAATTACATATATAGTTTATATATATATATATATATATATATATATATATATATATATATATATATGTGTGTGTGTGTGTGTGTGTGTGTGTAAATTTAACATAATTTTAAGTACATAGTTTCAAAAATATTGTTTTTGTAATTTTAGGTAGTATGTCTTCAAAAGATATACTGAAAAAAATACAAAAAGGTATGAACTCCTGTGAGACATGTACTAAAATTAAGTCGTAAATAAAAGTCTACGCAAATGTTATGCGAAAACTATGGCGATAATTCTCTACGCCATATTTTTTGAAGTATTCACGGTAATATATATGTCTCCCCTATTATTAAATATAAATTGCTCTACGAAATCCATATTAATGACGAATGAACTCACGATAATTTGACTTCAAACCAGCTACGGAATCAAGACATTAAAATTGTTTATGTTTTAAAAGATATCCATGAATTTCTAAAGGCTCTATTCTATTTCGAAGCTCTAAATCTACGCTTCTACGCTTAATAAGAGATAATCTACGCTTCTACGCTTAATAAAAGATAATGGGACATCATACTTCTATAATTTCACATATAGTTTGCGTTTTACTTGTCCTCGTAGGTGGTATCACATGCATATTTCTTGTTTATCTTAAGTGTTTAGCTCCAAAACGGTAAATTTATGGAATTAAGATGGTCTTTAATCGTTCGCCTCTCCGTCTCTTACAACTTACTTTCTCAGAGATCATGCAACTTAAAGATCAAAATAACATAGTTTTGTAATTTTATAAATGAAAATAGGTAAAATGGGAAATGTAATCACGTAACATTAATTAGAAATTAATTATTTAAACCACAAAGATATTGTTTTTAAGCGGCATTCTAAAAACTAAAGTTTTTAGTAGAACCAAAATAGCGCAACCCGCGTTTATTTTTGTTTATTATAAACATTCAATGTTTTCCTTCATATTTATATATCTAAGTAATACCATAAATTTATATTAGTTAATCAATGCAAAACATAGTTGTCAACTACGCCTTTGGTCCCATACCTAATAAAACAGCAGAGAGCAGGAAGGGAGCAAGAAAATCCGCTGAAAACGTTGAACTACTGTATGTCGACCACGCCAAGGAACAATCGTCGAGCACGGAAAAAGGGAGTTATTGTGAAAAAATTGTTCATAAAAATAAAAATTTGACAGATTAATGTGATAATTAATAGAATCACCCAAAATCAGAAAATACTTGCGATCTGTGCAACCTTCCACATACGTATCGACCAACGTAATTGTTCAAAAGCAAATTTATATCATAACTAATTTAAAAAAAATAATACCATTTTTGCAGAGAAAGATCATCTTTCTCCAAAAGCATATATCAAAAGTTGATTATCTGTAAAATTGCCCGATTTACACAAATAAGTTTCAACACAAAGAAAGCCTGCAAAGCCAATAAATACTAAACATGTATAGTTAATGATTCTCTATTTATAAATATTTTAAATTATGAAGTAAAGGTTGTGCATTCCAAATTTCCAGCTACTTGTTAATATTACTGTGACAATTAAACACTCACGTATAACGCCAAGATTTAACGTTTCGTCACATATATACATATATATATATATATATATATATATATGGGAACACACTATACTCGTATATTTGTCTATTTGGACTCTATTTCCCCGACTTTCACCATCAAACAATTCAATAAGTT
Organism: Druceiella hillmani; assembly: GCA_039881145.1. Classification (NCBI taxonomy): domain Eukaryota; kingdom Metazoa; phylum Arthropoda; class Insecta; order Lepidoptera; family Hepialidae; genus Druceiella; species Druceiella hillmani. The sequence continues at coordinate 10,309,884 of JAYKKI010000052.1, read as the reverse complement.
TTAGTGAGATATTCACCGTTATATAAAGTGTTTATTATAAACACTTTTAATACTAGATTACCAAATATCAGTTGTATATAATGTACATAATTAAGCATTTAATAAAAAGCATCATTAAGTACGTCAGAAGAAGTTAATATTAAGTAATAAAATTCTTCAGCTATTTCAACTAAACGGTCGCAATACACAGTTATTCCGTACAACTTAAAATAAGCCAGATAATTTCTATGATGTTAACATAAAATTTTACTTACGTAATAGCTGTAATAGTTTAGCTAAATAATATAATTTAATCTCTGCTGAGAAGACGAGGGATTGTTAAATTCCATAGACAGCGAATCAATTTCCAGGTCAAATGAACATTGTCTCGAGTCTTCATAGCAAAGTGTTAAATTGCTTCAAATGAAGTGCCGAATTTACATACGTTTGGCTCTTCTAAAACTTCACCGACCTTGGTGTGTTTTTACAGTATACCTGTTATTATCACATCTAGGACTATGTGATAATAATAGGTATACTGTCCCTTCTATTTTATTGATATTATAAAATTGCAATATAGAATGCTAACTACAAAATCAGATTTCTTCGCATAAAAATTGCCATCGTATTCAAACGCTTCCAAATAAATATTTAACCAACTAGTAAGAAAAATTTAAAAGCATAATCTTACATTATCCTTTGGCTAAGAAAAAGAGACCATAACAAGGAAAATCAGTGAAGGTTTAGAGTGGAAGGAGAGATTGCCACCCGAAAGAAGATTTTACCGCTATACCGCAGGCAGGTAATTCCAAGAGCTGCGATTCTCCCTCCCACAAAAGAGAACCGAGATAGCGAGTATTTTAACCGTATTTTGCTTTCCTCTTAAATTACCGATTTCACTGAGACATGAAAAATATTTATCATGTCATAATAATTATAATACAGAAAATCGTTCAAGTGCAAACCGAATCAAAAGTACGCAATTACAGATTTTTAGAGTTAACCAATCTGCAAGCTATGTTTTTTTATATTTAGCCCATTTCAGCATTGCAATGGGTAATAAAATAATGTAACTGGCATTGCTGCTGCCGTCGCCCTGCGATTCCCATTGCCTTTGCCGGCGATCATTCAAAGATCTAACAGTATGAGTGGCATTGCCTTTGCCACTCATACTGTTAGGCATTTGATGTTCGATCGGAATAATTTGTCAGTTTTTCGATCGAATATCAAAGGCCTAACAGTATGAATGGCAATAAGTGTTTGCCTTTATTTCTCTCTCTCAATTGTCGCTATTATAGCTGGTGAAACAATATTACTGTTCCACGAAGAGACATCGATAGGGTACCCCGTTTACAATTGCTTCAAAAGTTTCAGGAGGAGATATATTTGAAAAAATTACTTTGTCGTAAAAAAATTGCGTAAGAAAATACATATCATTATAATTAATAGTACCTTTTTTACATCAATCTCTGTTGGTTTTCTGAAAATTTCAAAGTCAAAACGCCAAAAATGTTTTTAACGATTACTCGAGTGCTTGAAGGCTTGTAATTCAAAATTCCTGGAAAAGCCCCGCTGCTAAGAAAAACATATGGTACATCGATTTTTCTTCCAAGAAATAGGGTATCTGGAGGTAAATTAAGTACATTACTAGTCATCTTTTTCCCATAGATACTATTTTCGAAAATTCTTCCGTCGCTTATGCGTCCTTTTTAAGGCAGCATCTTTTCTTAAATTTTATTTTTATTTATGATATAAATTCTAATAGTAATAGCAGACTGCATTCGGAGAATATTTTACAAATATAATTACCTAAACAAAAAAAAATGGTGTAATGACTTGAAGATAATATAGTTGCACGAAATTAATCAGTCGAATCTACACTCACACACCGCATAGCAGGTTCTTTTGTACGCATTCGTACAAAAAGTATTTGGTATTTATTTAAAAAAAAGTACAATTGCACACGATGCAGAATGTTAAGTACAATGTGTCCGCAATCAAATTGTCAATCCGCCAGTCGGCGCGGCGTGGGATCGATTCCCGAACGATGCAATTTCCCACTCGGCCAGATGCTGGCGCTAATTCCCGCCATCACGGCCGTCACGAGCGGCAGACGGGCAGATCTGTGACCTTGCACTGGCTAAGGTTAACTCGCGTGGAAATTAAACGATGGTAGCCGCCCCACGTTTGGAGCAAAATTGTTGTTGCTGGAAACACTGGTATTATGTGTAATTATATCATTAGCGGCCGGGCATACACGACGCTGTGTGTGCGGGGAGCGCGCATTCAAAGTGGTTCTTGCTAGCGTTTAGTGTGAGTCATTTGTAAGTGGACGAAGAATTTTAGTGGTTAGCTAATTGAGATTTCTGGCAAATATTAGTCTCATTATCAATAAATATCTCCACGTATCACCAAATAAACAAGTTTTCTCAAAAATCGAAAAATAATATTTTGTTTTTAATCCTTAGACAATTAATATTAGATATACTGTAAATGGCATTCAACAATATTACCGATTGAGAACGAGAAGGGAATATTCCTTTTTTTATATCTGATAAACTCTGCTTTTACCAATTATAAATCTAAAATTATGATTATGATATAGCGTGCAGATTTATCCACACAACCTATTAAAATTAGAACAACTTTAAAATCGATTTCCAATTAACTTTTGAACATAATTGAGGAAGTTGAGGATTGGGATTGGCCATGTGTTCAGTTCCATGCATATGCAACTGAACACACGGCCATACAGGCCATTACATTATCACATAATTTGTAATAAACATGGCATCCTAATTGCATTATTACGATTTATATGAAAATATGTACACATAAATTGTGTTCATTGTTTCTGAAAATGAAAATTAATAGCAATTTAAAATCCGACGCGCTCACGTTGACCCCGACGACGTTCGTAGCGGATACAACACTAGCTCGAACAGCTTGCGACCACAAAATCGTAACTGCGATACAGCGGTTTCAATTAAAGTACCGGTCAGTCACGGAATAAACAATTTGATTTAATATTAATATGCAGATTTAAAATCTGATCTAATTACATTAAATCTGACGATTTTCATAGTGAATACGACTCTAGCTCATGTAATGTCATGACCGCAAAATCGTAACTGCGATATGGCGAATTGAATCGGAGTAACGGTCAATAATAGAAATCATAATTGGGTTTAAAATCAATATGCAATAGATACAAATGTAGTATTACATAGAGTATTGTATCTGTTCATAAAAAGTAATGTAGCGAACGCATTTCACATTTCGAATCACGACACTCGTACACAGAGTAATAGATCGCAGAGCAATCCTCGCTCTATTGTCTCGGGAAAGTGCTATTTATTACAACAGTATTTAACGCCTACACTCCTATTGTCTGCGGCGCAATATGGCACGAGCCTTTATGACACGCGGTCACATCTATTTATTTTGTTTATCTTATTGTGGTGTTGTGCTGTGATTTCGTGCAACCGTGTACTTTATTTTCCCGGCTGTTTACTTTCTGTGGTCGGTTACACAAATTGGTAATACAATTTACACGAACATACAAATTGTTGTTTATTTGCGGTATGACAAAAAAAGAAATTCGGCCGCAATACTTTTTTGTGGATACGCAGGTGAATCACGCAAATGTTACAATAATTTCAGGGTTATTTTTCTCTCGTCGCCGTTATCTGTTCATCATTACCTTCTGCACATTAATCTATATGTGGTACAAGCTTTATATGGTTAATCAAAAGCAGTGAAATTGAAATCAAGTCAAAATTAAATTTGTTTTTATAGTCTATATTTGTAGTTAACATGAAATTGTCGAGATTCAATGTATTTTTTTTGGCTATGACGGAACGGAGGCGGTATATGCGTTTAGGGTGAGATGTTGTTTGTTTGTTTGATTGTGTGTACAATTCAATGTTCCCATTTATCTCCAAAAGGATTTGACCGATTTAGATACGGTTTCCTGTAAAATGTTTGTAATTCATTGGCATTGACAATAGTTGTTATGGTGATTACTTACCAGGGGGCGCCATAATAAACAATTTTTTGCGAACAATTGTTCCCATTTCTCCAAAATGGTTTGACCGATTTAGACAGGGTTTTCTGCAAAATATTTGGGACTAATCGGCGATGATTCTTAGATAGGTGTGATGGTGTTAGCTCGGAAGGGGGCGCTGTGACATTTTGTTGTTGCAAAGAAATGTTCCCATTTATCTCCAAAATGGTTTTATTGATTTAGACAGGGTTTTCTGCAAAATATTTGGGACTAATCAGCGATGGTTCTCGGATAGGTATTATGGTGTTAGCTCGCCAAGGGGCGCTGCAACATTTTATTGCAAACGAATGTTCCCATTTTTTCCAAAACCGTTTGACCGATTTAGATACGGTATTTAGGAAAATGTTTATGATTTAACGGCGAATAATACCCCTGAATAACCAGTTAACTCATCAGGGGGCGCTGCAATAAATATTTTTGATCTAGATTAACTACTTTGTGACCTTTCTTCGATGTCGTCGATGTGTGATCCACGTAACATATTTCTGAAGCGCTCTAATTCTTCCAATGCTATGCGATTGCGCGGATTGTTGAAGAGTTTTCTTTGATTTAGAAGAAGAGTCAGATAAGTTTGTCCTTCGGCGAATGTTTTTTAGAAGCTTAGTTATTAAGACTAATAACGAAAAACAAAATTAAAATTTTGATTAAGCCCACGACAGATATAAACGTTTTAATCGAAAAAGTATGAAGTGAAAAGAAAAATTATTTTTTTTTTAAAATACCACCACGGATGTAGTCATTGTAATTGAAAAACCTATTAATATAATTACTAACCCAAGAAAATCCGTTGGGGCTGTCATTACCATTTCCGTTCCCAATATCAATTACATTGCAGCAGCATAGAAAATTTATTTGCACACCTAAGTGAATTTCAATTAATCACGAACTGATAAAACTGCAAAATTTTAGGCACAGGCAGGGCATAGCAGCCCTGACGGATTTTCTTGGGTTTGTATTAATAGGTTCTCACTTTCTTTTAGTCGGGGAGTTATCAAAAAAAAAATATTTAATCGTTTTTCAATTACGTCGTGAGTTTTTTTTCTACATCTAGATTCTAGTTTTTTTTTTAAATCTGTCGTGAGTTTTTTTCAAAATTTTTAATTTTGCTATTTATTGCAAATATATAACGTGAAATTTATTGAAAATATATTTATGAGTAAAATTTAATGAATTTGTTAAGTTTTTATGATAGCATGTTTAAAATGATTATTTTGAATAAAGTATTATCATGTTGATAATTTGTGGGGTTTTACATTTAGTATATAATTATTTTCAAATGGATTGAAAACTTCTCAATTATCAAACTAACAGAATATTGCAATGGGACGTAGGATATACTTAAACTAATTAAGAGTTAAATTTACCAGCATTATCACGTTTAATCAATGCCGGGCTCTAGCTACATCGGTATTAATGCAAGTTGCTGAATTATGTAACATGATGTATGAGAACAATGTGTTTTTATTAATTGTAATTAAAAAAAAATTGCAAATCTTATATTCATTGAAATTAAACATACGATTATTTAGTCAAGTTATTTATGGAATTGCTTTTATTTTGATTTAACGATTTTGATTTTAACGGAATTGCTTTAGAATTCGCATGCGAATAGATATATTGTGGAAATAATGAACTTTGTAGTTAAAATTGGTTCAATTTGATTGGTACTATTTGTCTATATTGATTCTAATTCGAAAGCATGTCGATGTTAATTGAAGTGGTCATGTCAGTATATTCATTCGCTCCGCATCCCACTGTCACAACCTCACTTTTTTTACAATTTTAAACTTATACGTTTGAAACAATTTAAATAAATGTTCTAGACGGAGACCTGAAATCTCAATGTTCATAAATAAAAAAAGGTATCTTATATCTATACTTATTAGAGAATACGGCAGTATTTTTTCTCCAACCTTATCGAGTGGAGTATTTGGTAGGTTTTTTTAAAAATATGGTTCTTTATAATGTTGTTTTGGGTTTGTTTTGGGTTCTTTACATAATATATTAAACTTAAAAGTAATCTAAACTGATGCGTAATAATTTTTCGAAATTATGAATATATTGCTTAATAAGCACATTAATTGAAACTCCTTGGTAAAACCTAAAAGGTGTGCATTGCGTTTTTTTGTGTTAACACAAGGAAGAAACACCGAAATTGGTCAAGAATTGCAACCAGTAACGTGTCTTCTTATACGTATAATAAGCATATATTAACGAAGGGAGACGCACGTAATTTTTCAAAGGCAAGTTTAGATAATAATAAATTTTCAAAAAAATACAAAATGGGTAATTTTTTTAGAGGAAGACTTTGAAACAAAATGCTACACAAGAAAACTAATGCTACACACACACACACACGCACGCAGGCACGCATGTACGCACGCACGCACGCACAAAAGTACGCACGCAAGCATATATTCATATATACACTAGGCTACATTTTGATAAGAGACCAAAATTCACGGAGCGATTATGAAACAGGAACTAAATCAAATAGTGAAAAAGAAATAAAAAAACATATATATATATACATATATATATATATATATATATATATATATATATATATATTTATATACACATATAAATTGTAAGTTTTGTGCTGGTAGCTCTAGCGCGTCCAATGATAATAAAGTACACAACGTTTACGCTTCGCGTAGTCCGAGGTACTATTAAACCTTGTCACTATTAAACCTTGAATAAGTAAAAGCAATATTTTAGAGCCGAAGCGAACCCTCAAAACTATGTTCAACGGAGTAAAATAGTTACTTTAAACACCTCGTTTATAACTATTTGAAACGGAAATGGCTGCGCAAAGTATTTGTAGACATTCTCATTTCGTATCGGTTATGATCTCGCGAAGTATTCGCGTAGGCGGTGAAATATCGTGTCGCCGCATTGTTCGCCGCAACAGTAGCAACAGTACTGCGGCACTTTGGCTTACCGTTGCTCAACTTTGAGACACTGTTTGGGAGACGCTGACAGAAAGAGGAATTCGTTATTAATTGTTTGCGATTTTTATTACACAACTTTATTATTTTGTATTAAAAAAACATTAAAATATAAAACAAGCTTACCCACAGATATTGTTTGAAGATTGTAACGTTGTATGAACACATTATATAACAAAGAACATTCTTATTGTGTGCATGAAACTGAATATATTTGACGCACGTTTCTGTGAAAATTTTTAATTTTTTTAAGTTGAAATCTCAATTTTGGTAGGTATTTTTTCAGAAATGTTTGGCAATTTTCATATAGTTTTTTTATATTTTCTACTCAGTTTTATGCACAGAATTATTTGTACGAAAAATAGAAATGTCTTTTATTACATTCTGTTTATAAATTAATTCGTGATAAGACAATAAAAAGAATCAAACTAACGTTTACCAGGTTGCTATCGAGATGTTTATTTATCTGATTTTATTTTTCAAAATTTTAAAATCGCTAGAGTCAGCTCGCAGGTTAATCATGTGCTCAGTTCATAATTTACATAAATTAAATTTATTTAAAAACGAAAACTCTCTTATCTCAATACCATTCATTTTTGGCGTAAAACTACGTCTTTCCCCATATTAGACGGCGTCATTTATAGAGCGATATGAAAAAAGTCTTTTTTTTAACGATTACATCCCTAAAACTAATAATAGTGAAGCAATAAAAAATTGTCACTATTTAGATTCTACAGTTTAATTTTAACTGTCCACTATCTAACGCTTGAATACTTTAAAAAGTTTGGTCAAATTTCACGATTTTGTATGCTATGCTCCATGCTATATATTTGTATGCTATGTTCCAAAAGAAACATTGAAATGAATAGTAAGAAATTATTACCATCTATCAGATATCATTCACAATATATTTTATTACAAAATGGAAACAAATAGTAGTAAATTAACATCATCTGTTCGTAACTTATTTATAAACTTTATTAAAAGTGACACAGTACAGCCTCAGTCAGTGTCGGAATTTGCTGCTGTTCTCGGTCCATTTTTTTGCTTTTATTTTAAATATTATTGAAACTTAGAAGGGAATATATATTTGGGTTATATTTCTAGTTTCTATGTCAAATAATAAAGTAGTAATAAAACTGAACGTAAGAGGAGCTGATGATTGGCAGGGTAAAATGATAATGGGTAAGCCATAAAGTAAGCCGAACCAACGACAATCTGAGAAGAAAGTTTCACGAATGGTGAGCATGTACCGGAAGATGCAGAGTCTCAGAGAGCAAGGCCTCCCGCCAGGTGGACAGTTGACCTGGTATATATTGTGGGACGTTGGATGTAAGCGGTACAGGATTTATCTTGAGGGTGGTCAATGTTCAGCAGTGGACGTCTTCACGCTGACAATGGTGATAATGAAACTGATACGGGCCTACAGATGGGCAAATAAATCTCACCTTAAGGACTTACTTTTCATCTCTTGAGGTATTTATTAAGTCTAAACAAAAATTTTAACTAATTTGACCGTGACGTGACCAACATACATTTATTTGGTAACGTGACTGACTCTTCGCCATATTCTTAGATTCCTTGTACACTTGAATTTTAGATATTCAATTTTTAATAAAAAAAACCTGGCAGCAGGCGTGGAACCCGCATTACAAGGCTTTCGTACACATTTAGACATTTATATACATTTAATGGTACATAATATTCCTAATAAACTATTTAGAACATTTAAATTTTTTAAAACGAAAATATATTGCCTACGAAATCTTTCACATGTTAAAAAAAATATTTTTTTATGTGATATAACGACAAATTAACAATTTTTTTCTTTACTTGTGCAATGAGACCTTGCTTCTTGCCAAATGTTATGATTCCAGGTCAACGGGAAGGACCCTCTAGATTTTGATTTAATTGCACTTGTCAATATATGTGGCATAAATGGCCATATTTTTTTATGGCGTTTACTTAGAAGCATGATTTACTACTCCTAAGCATGATTTACCTCCACGGAAAAAGACAGACAGACAAACGAACATCGAAGTGATCCTATAAGGGTTCCTTTTTTCTTTTGAGCCCTAAAAACAGCCTAGTGCGAGTCTAGATCATACGCATCTAGAGTTCCTATGTTGAGTCGATTCAAAGGACTCTTTGTAGCTTTCTGCATAACAAAGAGACGTTACGCTTGAGTTTAGAGCGCTATCAACACTTCCGTTAAATATACATTCTATATTTGTGTTATATATTTTCGTAACGATGTTTGAACTATTTTAAGTCTTATTGGGCGATAAGAAATTTTACGTCTATAAACATGAACATTTACAGGGTCATTCCCTTGAAAAATAAAGAGCATTACACACAAATGGAACTTGTAAAAAATGGTTTAAAATTTGTTTCGTTCTGAATGCAGGTATGTATTTTTAAAGTATGCCATACTGATGTAAACTGACCGTCCTAATTGCGTTAATTTACGTGATGTACGGAAAGAGGGGAGTAGGTGAGAAATCAGCGATATAATCCAAAAAAATTGTATTTTTTTTACTAATCTGTTGATATAATTAACATTTACGTACGTCGTATACTTTTTGAAATATAAGTTCTTTAAATCTCCTTTATTTTGTAACGTTTCTTTTTTTTAAATCCTCTAAGAGATGCATTCCTATTTTAGGCGAAGATGCTAACATTAGCCTTGCTTAAAAAATTCTGAACAAGACATATTTTATTTTTAATATTATGAAATAAATAAACTTTAAAATAAAGCCAATAGAATATAGAAATAGAAGCCTGTTAAGTACAAGCAGAACTTGCATTATAAGGCTCCTTTATACATTTAGGTAATTATTAACATTTAAGACTATTTATTATTTCTTCATCTGTACAGCGCTGATAGTCAGCGAGTAAAATGGCTGTGATATATAAACGGAAAGACAGACATGTTAAAAGTATAATTGTTTCTAGTTTGACTATGGAATACTAAAAAGGGAAAAAAATAATTTTAGGCATCTAATATAAATCACATTTTATTAAAAAGTCTTTTATTCAATTTCCATTTCAAAAACCAAAAATAAAGTAAATTATTTTTAGATTTCTTAATAATATTGAGTGTGCAACGAATAAATAAGGATTCTAAGCCAAAGATTCTTTTGTATATTCTGAAATATGGGCCATAATCAAAATTAAAAAATTTATTTCACGCAAATCCCGAAATTCTGGAAAGATTGGCAACCCTAAACTTCATACTAAGAATATAATTTTTGCCTTTTAAGGCACATTACCATAAAAAGGTGTAGCAATTCAGATAACAGCTATGACTCGTGTCTCGCCTTCAGCTACGCTGTGACAGAAGTTAATTGTGGTAATGATTTACGTTTGCCATCGGAATCTACTACGAGTGAAATACAACTGTGTGGGCGATGGTACAAGACATGCCAATACACTCTGCCCGTTCATTGTTTAATATACGACGATGTCTTTAAAAGTTCTGTATAAGATGTAATACGCCAGGTGATCGTGGTTAAAGCATCTATTAGGAAAGTTTATGAGAGAGAAGTTTGTATTTTTTACGGTTGATCCAAAAGTAATGGGTTTATGTTTTACGTACGCAAAATGATTAACGCAATTTTGTTGTCATTTGACAGCTGATATTAGAAAATGTAAATTTTTTTTAGAAAAATATTTCGTTAGCAATTGTTCCTTTTAAAATTAAAAACCGGAACGAATATTTCTGTCAAATTTTATACTTTATTTTTATTAAAAGATAAAAAAATGCTATGAAAGCTCAAATTATATGTTGATCATAAAATAGAGGCACTGATTAATATCAATTGGTGTTTAATTATAACCCGCTAGATTGCTAAAAATCGTAATGTAGAAAAATTCGGTATTAAAATAAATAAGTGGAATGAGACCGGGCACAACGCAAGCTTAAATAAATTTATCTCACTGTTAAAATTAGATGTTTTTTTCAGATAGTGACGATTAGTAACGATTATACTGGATTTTGAAGTTGGAGTCATGAATATGAATAATAATAGACCAAGAGCAGTTTTTAAGTTTTAATAATCATATGAAAGAACAACTCCCGCAAATAGCCATGTCGTTTTGTTGGGCAAGGTATACAGAAGTATTTAGATATAAGGTTTAATTTTATAGGAAAAACAAAAAATATAAAGAATAAAAAAGGTGGTTATTTAATAAAATTCTTCTATTCACTGGAAGATGACACTAAAAGATAAAACATTTAGTGGTTTTAAAACATAAATGTGTAAATATAAGTGAAACATATTTTTTACCACATTATTTATCATTATTTAATATTATTTCTAATTAATATTTTACATTTTATATAAAACTTATTCTACAAATAAAGGAAATAATTATGTACAGGTTTGGTGTATGAGAACGACAATCCACCATTTTCCATTCCTATATGAAATGATACGTGAAAATTATTAAAAGATTTAGAGTTTGATTATAATATATTCGTAAAATATTGAATTAAAATAGAAATATATGTATTAATATCCATAGTATATGAACTGTATGAGTTCATGTCCCATGGATATTAATACATATAATATATATATATATATATATATATATATATATATATATATATATATATATATATATATATATATATATAACTAGTATATAAGTATGACGTACAACATTTTACTAATCCATTTTTAATGTTAGGGAAAAATTACAAGATGGCGGAAAGAGGGTAATTGAATTCGACGATTACGAATTTAACTACCAATTCTTCATAATAATATAAAGTGTTTTATTTAAATCTGTTTTGTGCCATGAAAGTCAATATATGTTAACTCAATGTTATAAGAAAAAACAGTGAAATATAACATGAAAGCGCCGTAAAAAATATATTTAAATTTGATATGACAGATAAATCTAATTGTAAAACTATTTTTAGCGCCTTTTTATTATTGTTTATTTTAATTTAAATTCAATACTAATAATTTTAGTTGGATGAATTGAGTAATATTGTTATTACATATTTTTTATTAAATTAATTAATTGATTGGCTTTATCGATTAAGCTAAAACCAAACTGGTTCCAAATGTTAGTATTGTCAAAAAAGACTTCAGTGTTGCTAGTAGGAATAAATGAAAAGTACTTTGTTTTGATTTGTATTTTTTAAATGATCCCTCCAAAAATAATTATGAAATTTAAATAATCGTATTTAGCGATTTTTCCACTTTTATTCCCCAATTTCCATACGTGTTTTCCCTAATCTTCTTTAAAACAAACATTCATTATTTTCACAAATATTTTTTACATTACACAAAATAATGAAAATCAGAAAGGCCGGAAATAAATGGAGATACGTCATTATGTACGTACGTGAATATTTATAATGTAATTACGTCATACACATTAGGTTACGAAAGAGAACATATTCAGCGAATAAACGATAAATAATGACCCGCACATAACGATAATGAGACCACTCCACTAGTTAATTTCCACCACTCATAAGACCATTTGCTCGTTAATTCCCATCCTTTAGTTGTGTACTGAAGTTCAGCCAATCGCATCTCAGCAAACAATACATTAAGGGTTGTTTTGACACCAAGTATAGATACTTGAACTTGATGTTAAATTAAGAGAACCATTACCGAGTTCAATCGACAAGTTTGATTAAAAAGTATATAGTATACCTATAAATATCGTTATATATTAGATAAATTTGGAATTAAAAAAACGATATTAAATTATGTTTTTAATTAAGTATTCTGACTCATGTATAACAAAGCTTAGATGCCAGAAGAGAAACTTTTCATTTGTTAAGGACTTAGGCATTCGTTCAGATTTTAGATATTTTTTGAGTATGTTTCGTAAATTTATAGTATTTTTTTCCTAGTTGGTTTCTGGTTTTCAGTGACTTAATCCTAGGGATTTTCATCCACTTCTAATTACCAGATTTAAGCACATAAGCCAAAAAATTATATATTTGTATATCTTTCACTAGTTTCTATGAACATGCCACTTGACTTAAGTACACAGATCGAACTGATGTGTAACTTGGTGTATCAAATGTCCGTCTGTTTCATTTGTGTGCTTTCGTCAGGTGATACATGTTTCGACATTTCTTGACTTATATGCTTAGGTCTGTCGGCTCTAATAATTGTCGCATCGATTTGTAACTTTGTAAACTTATGTGATTCTTGTTTCAATACAATAAAATAATACGACTATTCGAGAGAATATGATGATGGAAACGAAGGGTGATCTTAGAAATTTATCAATAACTAACAGTAAATTCTTCGACTTTGGGTTCGTTTGACTTGTTTCAAAGAGACCTTTTATTACAATAGAAAAAATATGATCGGTAGAAATGGGAATGTCTCAATGGCTAATAGTAAATCCAATTATTTAATTTGGACTCGTTAGACATGTCTCGATGAGTCAATTAGTTATATATAACTTTTACGGATGCAATGAAGCTTTTTACCGCCGTCAAGGATTTAGCAGATGGCGAACGTCTGCAGCATGACATCAGCACCATCGTTGTGAGGAGCGCAGCAAGCGGCTTACAGCTTAACGGGAACAAATGTTTAATAGTGTGTTACAGCCGAGCACATGCTCCTATTAAATACGTCAACGAAATCCAATTGCATTGTCTGGAGGAGTTCTTCGATTTGGGAGTCAACTTTGGGAAGGCTTCGTGAGAATATAGTGGATATAGCAAAAAATAATTTCGAAAACTTGGTTTCGTGCTGCATAATTCAATGAATTTTAAATCCGTGCCATCAATTCGCTTGCTATACACTTCATTAGTACAAAGCTAATTAGGATAAGGCTCCATTATTTGGAACCAACATTACTTGAAGCCTTGATAGTTTGATGATTGAATGTATGCAAAACAGTGTAGTTACTTCCCTTTCCTATTTCCTATCGTGTTCCTCCTGGGTATGCTAGATTTCCGTTCTTTGCGACTCAGAAGGAACGTTGTGCTTATGAAATTTATCATCCAGCTATTAAAAGCAAAAATTCTATGCCCCGTATTATTGAGTAGACTTTCATTCCTCATACTTAACAATCCTGCGCTCACGTAACCCTATTTTTTTGCTTTACCACCATTTAGAACCGAATTATATCGGAACTCTCCAGTTTCAGGTATTCGACTGTTTACCACCTGATCGCTGTTATCCCAGAGTGTGATTTGTTATATAAGTGAAGGTAAATTTGTCAACATGTGTCACCGTTTTATTCTGTAGTCCTTGTATACTTTTGTATTTAGATTTATTCTCTAAGTTTACTCAGTTTACTCAAGTAAGTAACCTGTAATGTTCGATATATGTGTATGTGAATAAATAAATAATTTTAAAAGATCAGATGATTGAGGAGGGAGGTGATCTAGAGTAACTAAAAAGCTAACAGTAAACCCTAGTTTGGGCTCATTTAACTTGTTTTAATAATCCTTTTGTTTATACAATATATTTACGTTAGTCTCTCTCTCTCTCTCTCTCGCACATTGACAAGTGACATGAAAATTTAAATAGTTGACGATTCGCAAAGTATCGGAACTACTGGATTTGCCGGACTGGCAAAAATGTCGAACAATAGAAACTCACACAAATAATGACAAATAATGACAGGAACATTTATGTCGTTAATGATTCGTAGAGTATCGAACTACTGGACATGTGGCAAAATGTCGGGCCGCAGAAACTCAACAAAAGTTTACATTTTTGTAATTAAATATTTATTATTTTAACAAAAAAAAAAAATATTTCAGATGATGCGATGTTAATGAACATAGATCAATATGGACCTCTTTATCAAAATTCATAATTTTTTCTCTATCACAAAATCTTCGGGAGAAAGGCTCGAAGAAATCTTGAAAGAGAGAAAAATAATGAAAAATCCAAGATTAATTTAATGAATTATTTAGTCTTGCCAATCTTTCTTTACGCGTACTTAAAACCGCAGATAGATGCACTGGAGATATGGTACTGGATAAGTTTTAAAGATACCCTGGAAGACTTTCGCACAATATATCTATCCTGAAAGAACTGAAAGTCAAAGAAAGGCTCTAATCCACTGTGCAGCCGTACTAAATTTCTTCAGTCACATATTTAGGAACGAACTTGGAACGGCTTATTACACAAAGCCAAGTGGAATAAATATAAATAGCCCAAGGCAAGACAGTTGGACAGGTCTGATCAAGGCAATGGTGGGATCTGCAACAGCGCAAAAGGGGCAATTTCAGCAAAAAACATAGAGCCATCATACATCTCGTCATAATACCATATATACGAATCACAATAGATATAGCAAGAGAGCCTGACTGAATAAAAATGTTTTTTCAGAGTTTTCCGACCGATAATGTCTAATAAAGTATAGTAGTACAGGGTTTTTAGAGATTAATTTTTTTATTTATTTTAGTTTATTTTGCGAAACATTTACATAAAAAATGAACTGTACATTTTAAAATTTGTATTTCGATAAGATTTATTTTATTTAGTAACTCTCTCATCTCAGAAAACAAACCATCTGTAATTGAGTCTCACGCATGTTAGTGTCATTGCCTAAGTACAAGATTTGTTTAATTTTCCTGGTCCGTTACTATATCTCCTTATTCCATTCCGCTTCTAACATAAGTATCAATGAGGGCAAAATAATATTTTAAATATTCTGTACTTCAGAACGATGAATTAGACCGCTTGCAGGATAATTGTGTGGTCCCCCTGTCTGTCTATCTGTCTGCCAAGATCATTTTTCTCAGGAACGGCCAAAAGTATCCAGTTGAAACTAACATTAAATATTAAGCTCTATAGACCCACAGTGCTTTAAAAAAAGGTATGCTTCTAATTCAATGCAATGAAAAGATGGGACCAACCTTTCAAATATCATGTATGCTAATACTCACTCATTCATCAAAACTACTAAGGGTACTTCTCTTTAATCTTGAATCTTAAAATTTGGCACGAAGGATTTTCATAGCACAAATAAAGGAAGAAAAATCATTAACTGATAATTCTGCGTGGAATATTACGTGATAAACTAAGTTTTTTTGGGTTTTCGATTCTCTTTTTTCTTATATATTTATTATATACCTATTTACTAGTGATCAGAAGGCGAAGCTTTCACTTGTGAGGTCTTTGGTGTTCTCCATCTTTAGTTATGTCTCGGAAACATGGACGATAAAAAAGGCCGAACATTGACGCTTTTGAGATGTGGTGCTGGAGGAAGATGGACTGCGTTCCGCACAAATATCCATGGACTGCGTTCCGTGCAAACAAGTCCATTCTTCTTGAGCTTACCGTCAAGACCAGGCTTTCCACTATCTGTTTGCGAAGGATCCTAGAATTCTTTGGACACATCGCACGGAAGTATGGACGTAACCTGGAGCGGCTGATGATTACCGGCAAGGTGGATGGCAAACGACCGAAGGGGTGGAGTTCAGGTAGATGCGTTGATCAAATACGTTTGGTGTTGCCGTCCGTTCCGTCTCCATGCCGTTAAGGTCCGGAACAGATGGAGAGATGTCGTGCGTGCAAACTTGACTTCGAGTCAGCGAGTTCAAGGCCCTCAGGAACGTGGAACACGACGCGAGGAGGAGGACTTACTAGTATTGCAATAATATAATATGGAACTCTTAAGGCGTGACTATTCCTC
The DNA here is from genome assembly GCA_039881145.1 of Druceiella hillmani. NCBI lineage: Eukaryota > Metazoa > Arthropoda > Insecta > Lepidoptera > Hepialidae > Druceiella > Druceiella hillmani. Next base: position 10,293,246 of record JAYKKI010000052.1, on the reverse strand, counting down.
GCATTTGCCGGTATGTTTTGTTGTGTATGTCCTCTGACAATATTTTTTGTCATTACTTTATTCCTTCGAAACATTGTTTGTAAATATCATTCAATTTTATATTGTAGTACTTTTTGTCAGAGCTCCTTTTTCATTCATTTTTATTTCGCAGTAACGATAAAAAAACAAAAAATAAAATTAAATTAGTTTTAATTTTAGTGTGGATATAGTCGAAATGGTTTTACGTAAATTAATATTACATATTAAAATACTGTTAAAAATTAAATTATATACTTCAGAAGGCTTTTTATAATATACAATTTCAAAATAAAAGGAAAAAACTTTATAACTCGAGAAGATAAATAGATTTGAGCGAAAGTATAATTGTAATATGGTGCTGCATTTTATAAGCAATGTTTACAAGACTTAAAATACTCTCCAAACAACAGTCTTTTTTTAAAATATCTACAACAATTACAATAGTAAAACTTGCTATAGCTAGTAGTATACGTATGTTACTACATATACTACTACGAATAGCTCTCGCCCGTTGCTCCACCTGCGTGGAAATTATGACGTCGATAGTGATAGAATGAATTGCTGAATTGCGATTCAGTGCCATCATTATCTTCGCCATTCATAGCGCTTCTTGTTCTTCCGCACTTTATACATACACACTCACACACACACACACACATATATATATTAAAAATATAATTGTAAATAATTACAATACATTAAAAATAGTAATTTTAAAAAAACATTAATTTTTATTAATTAACTACTATCAACTTTAAATATTCATGTACAAAGTAAAGGCAGGATGGGAATCACTTCAAGCTCAATATAGAAAATACCTCATAAAAATAAGAACACAAAGTGATTAAGCAGCTTCAAAAATTACGAAATGGCGTTATTATGATCAAATGCAAATCCTCGATGGCTATCTTACTGTAGATAGGCTACGAATATGTTCTGTTATTGACGAGGAATCTGAAAATGACCACATTCCTTCTAAAGATAAAGAGGAATCTGAGTGAATCTGTTAAGAAAAACTGACGCCAATAAAGAAATTGGAGCAACCAATGATTCTATCAATGTATCTGCAAGCAATCCATTGATAACGGAAGAAAAATAAGCATAATAATGTAAATACGGACAAAACATCATCAGACATCATTAAAAAAAATTCCACTAGCATCTAGTAGAAACAAGTGTAGTTGCTCTTATTTGTCAAATTAATGGGAAATATTTGACGCGACTTTTTCACAGTTTTTATCACCGGAACCTATTCATAACAGCCAAGTATCCTTTATTTAATCTTCACAAACGACATAATTACTTAATTTTTGGACAATGGTTAATCTGGCTCTCATGATCTTCCACGGGACTGCTCAACACCATTATCGCAACATACATACATATCTGACATCGCAACATACATAACATCAGACAACTATTTCATAACCCGACTAAAATCTGATTTCACCAGTAACACCTACTCAGTGCCATGATGGATGAACTTCAGAATTATAATCCCTGAATATTGCTGCAGTGATTACTAACATCACTAATATTTGCTGCAAACAACTTTCAGCAATAATATTCATCTTCCTACATTGCGACATCAGGAGGTTGATCAACAATAACGATCTAATGAATATGAAATAACTATAATATTAAAAAAGTAATATTTAAAAGTAGTATTTGGAAAATATTTTAGTTACTTTGTAATAATAATAATAATAGTTAATAATTTATAAAAATTTTTTTTATTTGGTGTCTTCATAATAACAATTTTTACTTACTTTAGACGTACAGTTAAATTTTCTCGTAGAGAAATTGCTTCACGAAATGTCGTGTTTCTGTTTTAAATTTTTGCTACAATTTTTCTCAAGATAATTTCCAATGTTACAGAATCCATTCGACAGTATTTTACGAAACTTTTTTCATCATCTGTTAAAGTACGATACAGTGTTCGATATTCACTCTCACTTTTTCTTCTCAATAATCTTGGATGCACCCACATTCTTCTTCTCGCTACGCGGTTCCTTTTTTTGAATATCCTCTTCATCAAGAAAGAGCTATATAAGAACGGACTGTGAACGGCACTATAGTGAGGACAGGGCCTTATAATTTGGCCTTTTTCTATTATCCTTGATTTACGGATACCTCAGTATACATATACTTGTCGATAAAAACTTTTTAATGAAATAAATATCTAAACGATAGTATCGACATCAAACATTATTGAAAGAAAATTACCGACACTTGTATCCGAATCGACCCTAAGTATACGAACGCGCGAAGCAAGATAAAGAGGTCCCCGGCCGCGAGATGAATGCGCCGCGAATGAATTGCAAAGGAGAGAGAATGTTTCGCGGACAGAGACGGATGGCGCGCGTTATGGTAATCGGTCGGCCGCTGCCGGACACAATGATGTGATGGATGCGCGTCGGCGTCCTCTACTCGTGACGTCGCCACATTATTTGCAGAGCCTGACCTTTATCTCCAATAAGTAGTTTGGATCTAGTTGCCTCGGATGCTGTTAGATTTATGTCCTACAAGATGTTTTTAGAAGTTGATCGACATTTGTTTTTCTTAGCACATTTCATAATGGTTCGTTTAAATCAGTTTATTATCGGTTTGGAAATTGGATTCGATATTAATATTTATGTCGTCGTCGCGGTAGTGTGACGGCGCGAAGTAAGGAAGAGGTATTGACGGAACGGTGCACAGCGCGGTCCCAGTTTGGATTCCTGACCGATCGTCGAACGAAACTGAAGTGGTATTTGTAATCGCAAAGCTGTAACGCTACTAATCAGTGACGGAGATTATAGGTATTGCTTAAAAGTTACCCACTTCGAAGAGGTATATGTTCAGCAATGGATGGAGACAGGCCGTTGATAACGATGACGATGGTGATTAACCATTTTAAGAATTCTGAGCAGTTTATCCTTTTCTCCAAAATAGAGAAAAAATCTATGCTCAAAATCAGTAACAACGAAAATTTAACATAGCACACATAAGACTTTGAAAGTCTTTAATGCCTTGACTTCCCAATCAATTAAAACTTAAAACAAGATCTTGATTTTATAAATTTAAATATTGTAATCCAGTTATAGTTCAGCTTATTTCAGTATTAATTTCACCAATATATTTAATTTTTTGAAGCGAAATTTCTAAATGTACGAACACAAATTAAGTCGTTATGATAAGTGCCGCCTTTGTTAGCAGTTTAGTAAACTAATTAATATCTGGCATCAAAGTTAAACTATGTCTTGATTAGTTTCCAGAATATAACAACGTTTTATTTACAGAATCAATAAGCTACTGTTACTTGTTATTTTTTATCAATTTTAGTGACCTTTTTGGCATTTTTATACTTTATATTTATTATTATATATACTTTATATATTTATTTATACTGTTTAATGTCCGTTCATCAAATTTAACCTAGTTCTTGAGTGATTTCTAGAATACAACAACGTTTCATTAACTTGTTATTTTTTATCGATTTCGACGACCTGGGTGGCAACTTTCATAAAATCAGTATTTTTACTAGTACATTTTTTTTTAAAAAGCGTGCGTACTCTGTTTAAACAATTGACGAAGTTTTCAATTGATATACTTAAGGAAAAATATGTTGCAATTATTATAATCTTAACTAACCATTTAACTGGAACTGACGAGCTCTGGGATTGAGACAGGAAACGGAATGAATAATTAATTACTATTTTCAAGGAAGGGTAATATTAAGGAAGCAAGTCAAAAAACCTCATTTTTCTTTAAGAAAGGAAAATTTACATTTGGAAAAACTTGCTTTAACAATCGTTATATACGCTTTAAAAAAAAGTCTTTCGTAATATAATGAGTGATAGTCGTAGATATGGCGCTGCAGTTTTATAACCCATCTGGACGATCTTAACACGAATATGTCGTAATCGTTTGGAATCTACTAACTTATTCTAACAGCATTTAAGAATATCCTGTAGTAATGCTTCAGGGGTTTTGAACTGTTTTAATTTACAAACACAAACGTGTTGTTTCGATATTAACATTAAATTTTGGAGAAAATGTGTTTAGATATATATAATTTGTTAATATATTTACAACTATCTAGTCTTGTCACGTCATATATAAATTTATTCTTCAAAATTCTTAAAGAAGAGATATTGTCATTTAATATGATTCCTCCAATTTAGATTGACTAAATCTTATAATGGATAGACAAAAAAAGTACAAATATATCGATAAAAAACGATAATGGCAGGATTTGAAAAAGGATTAAATACTTTTTCTAATGTTCTTTAAATATATATTTTGGTGAATTCATTGTTCCAAATTGTTAATTAATATTTATATTACAATAGAAACACATTCAGACAGGAAAGCGCGCGATTGGTGTGCGCGGTTCGAGTAAGGATATCCGTTTGTTGCATTCATTTTTTCAGTACTATTGTTTCAAATGATGGGTCCATTGAAACAATATCTTCAATAGAAACAATATCTATAACCAAATCTGTGCTGCTTAGTAAACATATAAATTATATTTAAGTGTAGCAGTTTAAGTTTACTATATAACATTTATCTGTAATAGGAACAGTACAATCCATTAATTTATGTAATACTGTATATATAGAACACATTAATTTCTGAAACACAATTAATCTGTACCACTTGTAAATATTTACATTTATGAATCTGTTGTGGACCCCTAATTGAAGGTTTATTTTGTAAACTTTTAGGATTAATTAAATGCTCTACAAATCGCTCGTTTCAAATTATATATGAATAGTAAATATGAATAAACCACACAAATTAATATTATAGTAAAAGGCCCACAAATTTATATTATAGTTAATATTATAGTAAAAGTCCCCCTTAATAGGGGACAAGAAAACTCGGACAACCAAGAAAAATATGAATGAATCAAACAGAGAGGATGTAAAAGACGGTTATCTAAAGAGCGTGTATGAAAAAAAAATTATAGAAAATTTAGTGCATTAATGTTCGTGAGATATAAAATAAAAGCTATCAATTTCAAACTAAATCAAAATAGGTCTTTTGGTTTATTTAACTTGCTAAACTAAAATAAATATTAAATATAAATATTTTTATGGATATCTATAAATAAATATTTTCGTGGAACAATTTGGTGAAACAAAAAATTAAAAAAAAATGTAAATAAGTTTGGTCCTCCGTCTCCCATTTCCGAATGTACAAACGAAGAAGATGACAAAAAAAAACTGTGGAGACGTAGAAATACATAATTAGAGATTTGCAAAAAATGTAGCGAATTGTTTTCAATATATGGGTATTTTTGGAACTGGGGGACCATAGTTGCAGTTATGGTCCAACAGTTCCAAAAATACCCTCATTTTAAAAACCTTTGACAAACTTCAAGTCACTTTACACAACCGAATGCAGTAAAATGTGACACAGAAATAATTCGCATTTAAAATAATGATTCGTGATGAAAAAATTCTTGGTAAAGTTCGGTGAAGAGCCATATTTATTTCACATAAAATTGTATCAAATGAAAAGTTTACTAACATCATTTCAGAGGGTTTATTTAGTCCTACGACTTTTATTTGAGACATTTCTTGGGAAAATTTCAGAAAAAAGCAACGAACGAGAATAATTTTCTCCTGCTGTCATTATGAAAAAAAATTTCTCCTACTATTTTCTACATTAATTCAATATCATTTTACTATTAATCACGCAATGAGCGAAATTTATTTTTTTAATCGGCCCCGGCTATCAATGTTTTTGAAGTCAAACTTCTTTAGCAACCTTTGAGTCATTTTGTCACGTTAAAATTATGTAACGCTTGATAAAACAAACGTCGAACATATCCGGCCGGTGGCGGAATGGGTTTAATACTATATTACATTATATTAAAAATGTACCTATAACTTCGAGAGAAAGTTTATTAAATAATTACTATAAATTAATGAAGAAATAGTTTTAGTCAGACTTACAACTAACGATGATTATTAACTATTAATTAACATGAACCATTGAAGAAATTTTACTTCATCGGTGAGCTTATGTAGATGAGGCTCCTCCCTTATAATTGTAGCATGTCCGTCTCTGTCTTTCTCTCTATCTGTAAGTCACATTTGTTATATTAGCAGATGCTATAAAGCTCGTGTACAACATACTTATAAATGGTTTATATATACATATTTATAACGGTATTATGTTTATATATATACACGGTTTATATATACATATTATTACAAACTTAAGAAACAAAATATTTAAAAAAAGGTTTCTCGTCGTACCTCCAAGATTATATAATTGTTTTTCACATTTCGTTGTGTAGGGTGTCGTTGAATAAGTTTTTAAACAATATTGTGGGTATGTCGCGTATACTTTTTCGATACAAGGATACTACAACGAAATATTAAGATTTACAGCGATTATTTTTGTTAGAGTAAACAACTATTTTTGAATATCTGAAAAGTATTCACAATAGTATAAGGAAAGTAGAATATAAGGAAAAGTATTACAGCCATATAGGCCCCTACTAGTTTATGAGTAATAATCAATCAACTTATAACGTGTAGTTGGGTCTGTAAAAAGTTCATAAAATTTCATACAAATGTAAGAAGCTCATAAAATTCCGTACAAATTCACAAAAATAACTTTTTATTTTAAAATGTAATATTTCTTCTGTAAAAGGTATATTAGATAATATTTTCACTTTATCTAAAATTAATATTTGTAAATAGTTTGACAGAAATTCTACGTACCCTTAAATGTTTACAAGTGCCTAATATACACGGAACCCTCGTAATGCGAATTCTACAGGTATTTGACGGGATTTTATTTGTTTCATAGTAGACTTAGTGTTTTGGTAACTGTTATTTAATTTTACGTCATTCGATATAATTAATATACAACACGTACTGCGAGAGGCCTGTGAGGCATCAGACTGTTTTTGGAGGTACTGAATCAGAAAATCACAAAAGGAATTTTCATAGTAAGACTCCTCTGTTCGTATATAACTGTAAATTTTCTTAGGGGCTACTAAACTTTCCCAGATTAAACTTGGCATATTTATCAATTTTGCTAACCTCATCTAGGGTGAATTATAAAAAATCAAAACTATTTTTAAGGGAAGCCAACAATTATGATGACAAAATAATTTATTTTTCCTCCGACAAGTGTGGTATCATTTAAAATCTATAAATTTTAAAATATATAATTTTTCCCATATTTTATGTTACGTTATCTATCACCGAAAAATATTTTAAAAATAAATGTGGACACTACTCCTTACTGCCTTACTTTCAAAGTTTTGGCCTAAGAATGTTTATGATGCTGATAAAATAACTAGTGAAGATTGCAAGAAATAAATTTAATTAAAAAGAGTATTTTTAAAACAATCTTTTATTGAAATGAACTAAAGTGACTTTAAATGAATTTCCAACAGTTTCATTAACATCTGGGTCTTTTTCTACAATTCTTTTATTATTAATTATGGTTATTTTTGATCTACTAAACGTATTTTCACAGTTTAAAGGATGATTTTTAAATAAGTATTATACATAATCGATTTGATAAAGCGTAAAAAGAGAAAACCAATAACATTTGAAATACCATGCTTATGAAACGGAAACCAGAGCTAGGCTAAATCAATGTTTGTTGCTGCGCGTATTTTCATACCCCAAATTTGCGTTATGATTGCAGCAAACAATGACATCAGCGCAAGGCCCAATGGTATCTAAAACATGCTTAATCAATAGTGTACTTATGATTAACAGTTTTCAAATTATCGAAATATTCATTATCAAATTTTTTGTGACACTAATCAATTAAGCGTCTTTTAATCGTAAGACGAATTTTATGTCAAAAAGCAACGGTCCTTCTTCATTAATTTAAAAAGCGCTGAAAACTTTTTTAACATGGCCAAACTTTTATTGATAACGATCACCATTCAGGAAGATTGTCAATGTTTTGGTAAGTATAGAAAGCATAAGTTGCAATAAATATAAAAGTCTGTAACCCGCAACGTCGGCAGATCGACTGCGGCGTCTTAAAATTTATCAAATAAAAGCGCTTGCTTAGCAGATGTTCACCTGATAAACAAACTCCTATAAGCAAATATTTTTACAGAGAGAAATTTAAAATCAACACTCGGCCGATAAATGCAAAGCGCAAGGTAACGCCCTTTACAAATTTGCGAGGGACGAAAAAATGACAAATTATCATCCGCCACCAATGAATCACGCTTTGCTGCGAGGCGGGAGCTAAATCCTTTTGGAAGATATCGCACCGGAAGTCTCGTCTTTGTGGGTCGGCCGATATGATATCGCCGAATACGGGTCACTCATTTCAAATTCATCGTGGGCTTCTTGTCGCTCCTCTTTTATTTCTCGCGTCGTCCGCGATGCTTTATGATCGATGTGGGAATTATTTGCCGCCCGCTAAAGTGGGCAATGTTAATTTACCTTAATTAAAGTGATTCGAAATAATTTATGGTCTTTGTAGAATTAGTTTCTTATACACTCTTTTGCATAAAAAACGGGCGGTTTTGATTTTGTCATATTATTAATAAAATATTATTTATTAATAGGTTGTATTAATTATAATTGTTACTGGCAGGTAGAGTGTATTCTGGCACATAAAAACGAACCTTCTAAATTTCGAATTTATTATTTTTGAATGAAAATTCTCTTTCACTGACAAAAACGTATTTCTTGGCCGTAAATGAAATCCAACTCTTATTAAGTTCTTTTTCGTTTGTTACGTTTTTTATTTTAACGAATAAATTTTAATTAAACTTCTGCTATTTGCTGCACTAGTTCCCTTCTATTTGCTGTTCTCAGTATGGTTGAAAAAACGATAAGAGCTAGTAAAATTATTGCGCTGCTTGAAGAAGGCTGTATCCAAGTTATGTGTCTCAGCAGTAGAATGTGTTCTAATGCCTAAAGGACCTGGCAACGATACCAAGAAACGGGCTCCGTCAGTTGAAGGCCCGGCTCTGGAATATATCTACTCATAGTCAGTTAAGCGCTACGAAATCGTCAAGTTACGTACGTGGATCTCAAACAGAACCTCGAGAACATCAAAGATACACGAGTAAGCCTATGGACAGTCAGAAGGAGACTTCGGGCCGTCAATATACGTAGCTATCGCCCAGCTCGGGGCTCTACATTGCTCCGTGAGCATCGAGTTGCCAGATTGAGTTTCGCTCAAAATTTTTCGCCATGGACTCAACAAGACTGGAATAGTATTTTATTCTCCGACGAAGCTCGTATATCGATTAGTGATTAGTAGTTTCGTACACACAGGCATTTATAAACATTTAAGCGTACATTTCTAATCGCAAATATAATTTTTCACGAATATGTATTTCATAGGGGTGGCAAAATTAAATAATATTATTTCCCATGTAAATATGTAACTATATTCTTGCCTAGTACATCTCTCATAGACATAATAACAAAAGGTTTTAAAATACAAAGTAATTTTACAGTTGATTCAGGTCACTTGTATGGAGTTTCCGTGAACTTTTTACAGATCTACTTAGCCTAGTTATCGTAAGTTGGTCGACTATTACTCGTAAATAAGTAGAATCTACTTAATTGTCATAATTTTCCTTTAATTTCTTTAACTATTGTGAAAACTTTTCAAATATTCAAAAATAGCGGCTTGATTGGTAGAAATGGGAACAACGGATCCCTGTTTCGAAAAAGGGTTTTTTAATATACTCCCAATATTTTTAAGAAATTTATTCAACAATAAATTTCACAACGGAGTATACGACAAAATTCACCACCGCTTTCATTATAAGGCAGGTACCTAAAAACTGTTTTACATATTTAATTACATAACTTCGTAGGCAATATAAATATTTATAACCGTGTCTAATTTCACACTTATAATACCAAAATAGTCTGCGTATAAAACGGCTGCGACATACAGAAGCATACACTGACGCTACGGATAGGTGAAACTATAACGGGTCCTTGTTTGGCTATGGAACCCTAAAAAGGTTCGGGTACGATTTGGAAACCTAATCTTTATTAATAATTATAATAAAGTAAATTTTATAATAAAATTAAGGATATCATTCGTATTCAAAACTTCATACATTTCCGTCATGAATCAAATTACGTAAACGTCAGTTGTTACAAACTATTTACGAATATGCTAATGCAACAAACATAATTTTTAAAATTTCAATTATTTTCAAGGAACTATTCCAATCTCCGTGAAAAATAACCATAAATATTATATATAATTTGCATTAATTTAGACAGGTGACAAAAGTAAAAATAATTTAGTTCGTTTGCATCCAAAAGCAAAATGAAAAAATTATGGACAGCAACTATAATGACATTTTGGAAAATTGTTGAATATCTTCCGTTTACTTATCATAATTTTGATTTAAATAAAAAAAACTTGTTCTATACTTTATTTTTTTACAACCTGATGTCACTTTGAAGAAAATAGTTCAATTATAACAATTGACACGTTTAAAAGTTATAAAATATTCTTGTAAAGATTCTAAATCGAATAATTTCAAAATTTTATATGAGATATTTCCTGAGATATTGCTGATAGTCCAAAAGAATTTCCTCATTAATCTTTTGACATAAAAAGTCTAAATTTGGCATAATGATACAACCTGTATATAAAAAATATATATATAAAAAATTGAGGAGGCAAAAAAAGTAGGTACGTTTATAATATATAAATTATAAGTTATATAGTTAACATAATAAATTATTTAATTTTTAGTAAACTTTATGCTTTATACAAAATAAATAAAAATAAGAAAACAGTATAATGATGATAATAATAAGAATAATATTTTCGGTAGGTTAGTTTGGTCAACCGTAGTGTCATAGTTGGCACTTTGGCCCTGTAGACCGACGACGTGGGTTCAGTTCCCACCGGATCGGTTTTTTTTTTGGGTGCTTTACCATATATTACTACACTGATGATATTTTTAAGTATTAAACTTTTTAAACATGATTTTTGATTAAATAAATATACACCTAACAATCAAAATAAATATACACCTAACGCCACCTAGTAGCGGTATTTTTAAGCCTAACGATCATGAAAATGAAGTTTACGTGTTGATTTTTTAAACAAATCTATATTATCTCGATATTTACCAACATCCTTGATCCATTGCCTATATTTGTACGTATGACGGTTATTATAAACAAAAACTATAAAATTTATTTTCCCTTTAACATCCGTCATACATTAAGTAATAACATTTCACGATAGATGGCACTGTTAGTAAATTAAATACTAGTAATATTGAAAACTAATAACTTTTCTTATTCCAAATTCCATGTGAATGAAGTCGCGCGCACAGCTAATATCATATATAATTATTATAAAAAACTTGAAACCTGAAAGTAAAAATGTTTATAAACACTAAACAACTCAAACTTTACGAAGGCCTCTTGCACAGCTGTAATTGATTGAATAAAAAATTATAAATATTTTTATCATTTACAAATGGTATAAAAACTAATTGTAGTTGCCTTGCAATGCAACTGCGGTTGCGGGTATTCGGATGCGACGTTCATTTTTTATTTCATTCCGTATTTGATTGCAAGCCTCCTACAATCAGCCTTCAGACATTACTCTTCATAATAACAGCTTGTAATTGGCAAAAAACATTCATATCAATTTTAAACTTAGGTCTGCATGCCGCTCGTTAAATACGTTGCATAGTCGGTAGCTTGTTAATGAAAGTATACGTTAATAATAGATTGCGTATTAAAAATATGTTGTTAATGAAATGTTTATAACTTTTTTTTAATATTTGTTAAAGTAGCTGCTACTAGCAGCTTTTCTTGGATGGAAGTCGCAGTCTATAAAATGACATAAAAAAATGTTGTGTAATTTTCCATTTCAGGTGTACGTTTGTATTTAATCTCTAACTATTAATTTTAGGGAATATATATGTCGAAAATTGAGAACGTATTAGGTACTACCAGTATTAAATATTTTGATGCATAGTTACGTCCTTAATTCGGGAGAAAAATAACTTGCTTGTTTATTCCTCAAGAAACTGCTTTCATCTGACCTATTTTATATGCTAATCCATACTACGGTAAGTCAGCAACATGCCCACATAGGATAATCAATCTTAGCATTATTGTCTTATATGAGTATGTTACTGGACTTGTGGATACCGATTATTTTTTTACCATTAAGATAGACATCGTCTTTAAAACTGTCATTTCGCTGTATATCTCTTTCAAGTTTCTTTGTTATTTATTTCTTGTTATAAATCGAAAGAGGCTTTTAAAGTGGATTAATATGTGAATTAATTTACACTAAAATAGAGGCACTTTTAACTTTATCAAAATATAAAAATGTTATTAGCACGCGGTTTTTGATATGATAAAAATGGTTTAGTGTATATATTGATGTAATCATAATTTAGTGAGGAATGAGCTCGCGTTTCCGTACATCTCTACTATGGACACATTATAATAAAAAAACAGTGAGCCGTCACGGGACGCCTGGCAGATGTGAAACATCGTGTTCGTACAAGTAATATGCATAAAAGACAAGATTATTACAGGAACTAAATATAGCATAATGAAAAAATAAAGTATTACGAATTTCTTACAGAAAATAGTGACTTTATTTAATAAACATTTATTTACAATTAATACAAAAATAATAAAGCACAGGTTATGTGTACCGTAGTAAACAACAGCGTCGAACTGAGTGAGGAAGGGGTCGCGTAGTCGGTTGCGCATGGCGACACGTCGCCATACCGTACACTCTACTACATATAGACTATATATATATATATATATATATATATATATATGTATATATATATATACCTTAGTATAGCGTGGCGACCCGTCGCCACGGCAAGCGTCGCCACGCCAACGATCCGGTTTATACCTGCGCCTACGGATGTTTCACATCAAAAATATAGCATTTTACTCAGACTCCATCGAAACGAATATATAACTTGGCATTATGGCTGTTCGTAGAAAAATATAGTAAATATTTATAAAATAATTATAGATATATTTATATATATATATATATATATATATATATATATATATATATATATACATATAATTTTTTTTTATAAACAATGTATACGTTTTTTTAAGATATATGTATTTAATAACATTCTAAGATCCCGGTATGTTGTATATATCAAAGTTAAGTTCGGGATAAATATTTAACAAAGTTATGTTATCCATTACTAACTTTCATAATTGTTATCTTTGAAACAGTATTCAATATTTTACTAGATTTATTAAGGGAATAGGTTGATGTAGTATTTAAAAGAATGTCTTTTTTTTCTTAAATAATTCAGATAACCTGTAATTAAATGCGTTATGTTATAACGGCATACTATTTATTGTACTTGAAGCTTACCGCATCTATGACGTTGCGCAAATGTTTTTTTTTCGTCGAGACCATGTTTTCCAAATCGGGCATTAAACTCAATGAAAGGAAGTTGGTCATATTAAATCACTAAAATTTTAAGTAACTTTAAAACGACTTTCCACACAAAAGCAGATATGGAATTTTAATCACATTGTAAACTTTTTGTTATATACAATTTTCTTGTAATTTTTTGTCCAAAAATTAAATTTCTTTTTCATTTTTGCAAAAAACTAAGAAAATCATTTTTCGCCTGTAATTCTATATAATATATATATATATATATATATATATATATATATATATATATATATATATATATATATATATGATTTTTTTAATAAAATTAGCGACGATACGTATTCACTTGTAGAGGTCTTCCATTTTGATATAATTACACGGGTGAAATTGTTTCTCCCATAATTTTTGACCTAGAACAAAAATCGAATTTTATATATATATATATACACGGTGTCCGGGAATATATGTCTTACAAAGAAAGAGACTTTTAATTGTCTATAAAGGAATAAATTGTCATTGAGATAAAACGTAAAACGCGCTCAAAATTATGTTACACTAACGCTAAAAATAATATTACGCATAACTCTTTTTAACACATTCAATGCTTGCCCGGAGTGCGGTGTTTACCCACAGTGGCAATGTCTGCGCAGCTGTTCGCAGGTTATTCCCCTGAGCAGCGCTGGACAATATGGGCAAGTATCGTGTATACGAAAAAGATGAGAAACAATTATGAATATTATTTTCAATTTTCTGAAAAAAGTCACACAATCAAGTAATAACGTCTTTCTTTGTCCGACACTTAGGCCAAGAAAACATATGTTTATAAATACTTGTCTATTTTGACTAACACATTGGCCTAACCCCTCAAAAGTAATCAAGTCGTAACTCGTGTTATATTTGATTCAATTTCAATCTACGCCACTGCTTCACAGCGTGAATCTAAACGCGGGAAGAGTCGACCCCACTATTTGATCTCTATTCATATTGCCTCATATTGCCGCGCATATTAAGCGAGCTCCAAAACGTTACGAGACGCTCGTCAGTCGTCACGAACTATAAGCAATTTCGTCTCAATATTTTGTATGAAGCGCTCGCGGCCCCCGGCGCAGCTCGGCAAACAGTCGCCGAGCAAATAATGATCGTCGAAACTGGGGAGGGGATAATAAAACGGCGAAGATTCATGTTCAAACACGCGTCTCGTCCTTAGCACATAGTCGTGTGCTTGTTTGCTTTACTCATAATGTCACGTAGTCATAGCGAGCGACTTCAAAGATCAACGCGGGCCAAATTGAAATCTAAGATACGGTCGGACGGAAATTTTATATTGGGAGAGATATTTGCGCACTAGATGCATGTTTGGATTTTTGAACCGTGTCGCAAATACGTTTAAAGGAAATCGGGCTGAATATGCGGGTAGATGGTTTAAAAAAATGTTTTTTGAAGTTGTACTTCTTTAGGCGCATTAAAACAAAATAGTGAGAGTGAAATTTTACGATGTGCACGCACGATGCAACAAAAATCGACAGGATGAAGTTGCTCACTAAACAGTTATTTATGTGTTTAATGACTGATACTATATTCAAGATAGTTATTGAGGTATTTGTAAATACACAATACTTTTTTATATTTATTCAAATCAAAGTTATATCTGTGTGTTTAAATAACGTGTTTAGTAATTTAAATTTAGTAGTAGCTCATATCATAAAAAATAACGTTTATTTTGCTTATTTTTTGTGAAACTGAATAACGTTCTCACTTCTGAAAGAAAAAAATCGATTAAATGCTAGCTGTATTTGCTTACTCAGTTTCCCGTGTCATCAGACCCCACTTAAATTCTTAATAGCAATGCACTTCGTTATGACCATAGTTGGAGTGCGTATTAGTTAAAAAAAAAAAACAAATTAAATTGTGTATAATAAATATTTAAACGCGTTTATATATTTCAATCCTGATAATTTTCGTTCAGTCTATATACAATTTTCATTGATCAAAATTTTTCACATTTTCCAGAGCTATGCTTTTTGCGTGGAACAAAAATAAGCGTTTTTCCCGGGAAATGTTTAAATAAGTTAACCAAAAAAATACTCATGTATAAGATTTAATTCGTGTCCCAATAAGTTTTCATTTGATACCTTAGACGACCACCTTGAATTTATTATTTCCAAATTTATCCGCTGAAATTAACCCCAGAATCAAAAATAAAATTTTTATATTTCATGTCTACTATGTGCCACCATATCTCTGTGCTAAATTTCAAATTATGTCAAATAGTTTTGGACGAACGGACGGACACCAAAGAGATTCCACAAGTGTTCCGTTTTGGCAATTTCCCGACAGAAAACTAAAAAGAAAATCGAAATCTTCGTAAACCTCTGCCTTTGATACATTCTTCTAAAATTTTGCCCTATATTTTTTTGGTATTATTTGTATTTGGATCGAGAAAATATCTAATGAAAATTTGCTAGAACGATGCACAGAATTTCCCATTGAGTTCCAAATAAACTAAAGGAACAAGTCCATCCCCTAACTGGCTTTGAATTAGAATCCTCAAGGATAGTCGTCCGAACCAGACCTGGGAGCGAACTATGCTGACGGAACTGAAGAACATGGGCATAATCTGGAGTGAGGCAATTCCTGACGCGCAGAACCAATCAGCGTGTCGGAGCACCGTAGATGCTATCTGCCCCATCGAGGGAACATAGAATCGAAAGAGAGCTGAAGAAACTGCTATTGGTTTAAACTTAACCATTTCTAACAGAGCAGATTATAGTAGTAGTAATAGTGTGGTCTGCTTTAAGTATCATGTCAGACCGTACTTCAAAACGGCAGTCGAAATTTTCCTAATAAACCGCGGGCGAAACCACGCGCAAAAGCCATAAAATCTACCCTTCCTATTAATTCAAGAGAAATCAAAGGAAATGATATTCGTATACAGGTTGTTGCAATACATTAATGGGGTATCAATGATGGTACTTGCAGCTATATTTATTTTAACATCATTCTAATAGTTTTAATTTGACATCTTAAAATAATATATATTTTGTAATATTAAATTCGGTTTTCAGTCATTTTTATATGTTCAATATTATCACTACGTTACGACATAGACGAATTTACTGATAATTAATTCATTTAAAAATGTCGATCTCACCTTTTGGTGGGTGCTAAAAATAAACGATAGGGTGTCATAAAATAAAAGAGGAGGTGTCAAAAAATAAACGTATTTAAATCGTAAATATCTGTAAATAGTTTGACGTTTAACTGTTGAGTGCAAAAATACTGGTTTCACATCATTCCAATCGTTTTAACTTGACATCTTAAAACAATATATATTTATTAATATTAAATTCGGTTTTCAGTAATTTTTATTTGTTCAATATTATTCACTAGACATAGACGAATTTACTGATAATTAATTCATTTAAAAATGTCGATCTCACCTTTTGGTGGGTGCAAAAAATAAACGATAGGGTATCATAAAATAAAAGAGGAGGTGTCAAAAAATAAACGTATTTAAATCGTAAATATCTGTAAATAATTTGACGTTTAGCGTTTGAGTGCAAAAATACTGGTTTCACATCATTCCAATCGTTTTAACTTGACATCTTAAAACAATATATATTTTGTAATATTACATTCGGTTTTCAGTAATTTTTATATGTTCAATATTATTCACTAGACATAGACGAATTTACTGATAATTAATTCATTTAAAAATATCGACCTCACTATTGGTGGGTGCTAAAAATAAACGATAGGGTATCATAAAATAAACGAGGAGTTGTCAAAAAATAAACGTATTTAAATCGTAGAAATCTGTAAATAATTTGACGTTTAGAGGTTGAGTGCAAAAATACTGGTTTCTAATGCTACATAATGACATAACAACCATTTAGGTACTTACTTGCAATGAAGACTGCATAGTTCAGCTTCGCTTAATAAGCGCGACTCTCAACCCACATCGGGTTCTGTGAAATTGCTTTATTTAATATAAGTCTAATTATATATAATATATAATATATATATATATATATATATATATATATATATATATATAAATGATAATGCGGATTTTCTGGAAATATTTAATAAAACGTTAAATAATTAAGAAACGGGAACTTATGTGTATCATCGTGAAAATCTGAAAAGCTATGACATTTAAGATCAACATTATAATTTTTCTATAACCTTTGCATAAAGTTCTGAAAATTTATTTAAGTAAGGGAGGAACACATTTTTTGTATATTTTTCAGCATGTCTCTGAAAATATACTAAGTAAATATTTTCAAGGCCGTTATGAACAGCCTTTTCAAACGATACCGGAAACTATATTTGGAATTCATAAAAAAATTCTAATACTTAATTTGCCAATAAAACTTAATCCCCTACCAATTTCCGTATAAATATTTCACATTATCGTTATTTACATTAAATTTTTTTGTAATTAAATTAACCAAACTGTTATTATAACATCATTTTAACAGTTTGAAGAAAAAGTATTTTTTTCGTTTTTTGTTGCATCTTTTAAATAAAATGAAGTGTGACAAAATAAAAAAAAAAAACTTTTCTTATATTGTTGTACAATTTTTGAGTGTTTTTTACCAGAACTAAAAAGTAATTTTTTTTCAAAGTTTTAATATAACATCATTTTACATTGATACAGCTTTTTAGGCAAAGTGCTCGACGGGTTTTTAAAAAAAAATTAAGTGTGGTGAAATTACTACTTTTTCTATAATGTTAATTATATAATTTTTGAAAGCGATTTTTACTAAAATTAAAGGATAAATAATTTTTTTTTCAAAACATTAATATAACGTTATTTTACATAGTCTTAGTATTTCAGACAAAACGCTAGACGCGTTTAAAAAAAAATACGTGTGGTGAAATTATCACTTTTCCTGTAATGTTAATTGTACAATTTTGAGAGCAATTTTTTTTTACCGGAACTAAACGGAAAATAATTTTTAAATTTTAAAATAAGTTAGATATTTATAGTTTGAATAATATAATCAATTTCATCGACAACGCGTTTTACACGACAACTAAAGTAAGGATCCCGTTTTTCCTTTTGAAGTACGGAACCATAAAGCAGACAACTTTCCGGTTTTTCGTAAATTTTTGGACTTCAGTCTGTCATAATCAATAAACAGCATAAAATACTACATGCCATTGTACTCTGCCCGAAAAGTTTATAAGCCTTTTATAAATTTGAAACTTGACACTTTTTCCTCGCGTAACCCAGATGTATCTCTAGAGACAAACCGCACGGTTGTACTACTTGTTAACACAGTGTAACACGATAGAGGATTCTTAAATTATTCTCGAGACATATCTTGACGTTAATTTATCTCACAAAACATTGACATGACATTCATGTAATTCTAAAGTAGAAAGTAAATAAATACCTAACAATAAGATGAACGAGCGTAAAAGACAATTTCATTTAAATATCACCATTTCAGCTACTATAATTCACGTATTTTACGTTTTGTAAGTTTATTTTTCCAAATTTATAGAATTAGATAAATACGTGATTAGTCGTCGTTGGCTAGCGGAAAAACATAATATTCTTGTCTCTGTTATCATAATGATTCTTGAAATAATTCCTTTGAAGTGATCTCTAGCTATCCAGGGATTTAAGGACCTATCCTGGCGTATGTAATGATCCCAAAAATGGCATAAAAAGGAAGGTATTTTAAAGAAAAAAATCGTTAAGTGAACCGTAAATTCGCGAAATTACTAAACGAATCTACTGTCACGTACATCTAATGAAAGAATCGAGGAATGGCATTTTTTATCGATACCTCATGAAGGGCCAATCATTGGCCCTTCATGAGGTACCGATATAAAATGGATTGGAACATATGGAAATGGAACGTAGTTATTATGAAGGGCCTTTGATTAACTATGCATATTAATTTATTTTTCCAATTTTCGAAAAATTTGGTGGTATGATTATATGAAAAACCGAAATGTGAATCTGTCTAACATCACTAATATAGTTTATTTAATAATACCTAATTCATTACTAATATAGTTTATTTAATAATACCTAATATAATTAAATAAAAGAGTTACATATATATTATTGTGAATATCTATACAACAGGGATATCTACAATCATCGCTATAGCTTTCCTACAAACTTTGTGTAGGCTTTGTGTATGCTTCATTACTGTACCAATTAGAACAAAATGTTTGTATGTGATGCGGTTCCTGAGAAACACAGCTATAACAGACGGAAAGATGGACAAGTTAGTGATTTTATAAGGATTCCGATTTTTCTTTAAGGTGTGGAAGTATGAAAAAAATTTCAGCAAAAATGTTATGTACGTTTTATGACTAACAACTATTGGATCATTTTGTATCTAAAATTGGATCATTTTGCGGAAGTCCCTTCGTGAATATCTTTTCACGATTTATTCCGTTCTCATCATACCTCCCTAAATGGGGGTAGTTTACTGAAAATATTAATTCTCTCGAAAATTACTGTAGCAATTTTGTTCAAATTTCATTGATTAATAGTCTATTACTAACAAGACACTATTTTCTAAAGAAATGAGACCAATGTAGTGATGAAGATAACGGATAACTTTGATTTTCCCGAAAATTATTCTGGAGATATTGATAAAATTAATTGTATTTATAGTAAATTTCTCCAGAAAAAGTACAAAAGACTAGATAGGTATATATAAATCATATAAAAAATCCCGGTGAGCGCTCATAATTAATCAAGCCCATTTGTAAATACAAGTATTAAGACTAAAAAAAGTATGTTAAATCATGAACATTTTAATGACCTGCGGACGAAAATAATATTTAAAAATAAAATAGATAGAACAAAGAGAATATTGATTTTGTAGTATCTTTACCTGACTGATCATTAAAAAACGGTTCTTAATATTTTTTTAATTTGTAAACCACATCCATAGTCAATTTCGATTTCAATACACAAAGAAAACGTTATATATTAAATAAATAGTATTATTATTTCAAAATAAATGTAGTCCATTTCAAGCAATGGGCGTTATAAATGAGCTATTATTTTTTTATAGATTTAAATCGATAGAGAATAAATGTTACATATTTGTCACATGGAGATGCTTAGATGCAAAAGAAACCTTTTCAATGCGTTAACTGCTATTTTGGCATGAAAAATCGCTTTATAAGTAATTATTTTTTCATATATTTTTAGTATTTCATGAGTTTCAAATACGTCACCAATATTATTAGCCCATTTAGTATAATTTGGTGCACAAATCGATTCTGTCCGCTATTGTGTATGAAGTAAGTCTATTTTCGCCAGTATTCTTTCAAATTCAGCTATAAAATTTATAACACACCGCTGGGCCATTTTTGAAGTTATACTTCTTTAGGCGCGTTATGAAAAAATGATGAGAGTGAAATTTTAAGATTCGTCACACAAAAGTTACAGTATAAAGTTGCAGCGGTTGCAGTCTCGAAATAAAAGCTTTTGGCACCATCGTCGCCTCTGTTCACTGTTTTCATATTCATACTACATTCACACACGTGTTTTAGTTTCATATAAGTGCGATTTATATATGTGTTGATAAATTATATTCAGTAGTGATTTAAATTCAATATTTTGATTAATATATTTACTATTCGTAAATATTAGTGAAAAAATTGTGTTTATAGACTTTTTCAAGTGCTCCAATATAATTAAGGTTATCTATCCGTATGTATTATTTAATGATGCCAAAGAAGTATAACTTCTCACGCGCGTAGATAAGTACACGCACCCTTTTTTTTATTTTGTAATATGGATTTTTGCAAACTCGACCAGTTAGATGGCTTGTAAAGCCGTTTATGTTGAACTTATTATGTTGAGCGAGCGTTGATTTTATGTTGAGCTTTCATTTTGAAGCCATCAATACAAGTAAGAATATAGTAAATAAATAAAAGATTCCTTTATTTTCGTGCAGTTAAAATCAACCGTCGGAGATTTTGGTATTTAATAGTACCTTATCCATTTCTTCGCACTCTGTCTAATTGGGTCCTAACTCACAAAAAAATACTAGCATAAACCGTTATTCGATAACGTAAACTACAAAAAAAAGAAGATAACATTGACGTTTGGACCGCCTAGTATTCTTAGTGTTGAAACTTTACATAAACGTGGTATATATGTCCGAATATATGTTGAATCTATAGGTATAAAGAGGATAACATTGAAGTTTTGACCGCTTAGTATTCTCAGTGTTGAAACTTTATATAAACGTCGTATATATGTTGAATCTATAGGTAATATTGAACCACCTAATACTAACGTCATATTTTATCGGCGTCAGAATTAAGACTTTTGTAATCGTCGTGTGTACGTCGTAGATATGTAGCAACGATAGATAACTTTGAACCACCTAGTATTATAAGGTCATACTTTATCGGTGTCAGTGTTGACATTTTTCAAAATCGTCGTGTATATGTAGGTATTAGGTAATATATAATAGTATTAGGTAATATATAAATAGAATCTATAGGCAATATTGAACCGCCTAGTATTAAAACGTCCTTTTTTTAATCGGCATCAGAATTATGACTTTTGTAATCGTGGTGTGTATGTCCTAGATACGTAGAATCGGCAGATAACTTTGTACCGCCTATTATTATAACGTCCTGTATTATCGGTGTCAGGGTTGAAACTGTTCAAAATCTTCTTATGCATGTTGTAGATATGTAGAATCGATAGGTAATATAGAACCGCCTAGTACCAAAACGTCATATTTTATAGACATCAGTGTAGAAATTTTTCATAATCGTCGTAAATATTTCATAGATAAGTAGAATCAATAAACAATATTGAACCGTCTAATATTAAAACGTCCTATTTTTAATCGACATCAGAATTATGACTTTTGTAATCGTGGTGTGTATGTCCTAGATACGTAGAATCGGTAGATAACTTTGTACCGCCTATTATTATAACGTCCTGTATTATCGGTGTCAGGGTTGAAACTGTTCAAAATCTTCTTATGCATGTTGTAGATATGTAGAATCGATAGGTAATATAGAACCGCCTAGTATCAAAACGTCATATTTTATAGACATCAGTGTAGAAATTTTTCATAATCGTCGTAAATATTTCATAGATAAGTAGAATCGATAGACAATATTGAATCGCCTAATATTAAAACGTCCTATTTTTAATCGACATCAGAATTATGACTTTTGTAATCGTCGTTTGTATGTCTTAGATATGTAGAATCGACAGGGACTTTGAACCACCTAGTACTATAACGTCCTATATTATTAGCGTCGGGGGTTGAAAGTTTTCATACTTTTCTTGTATACATATCTACATATCTACAATATGTATATGTTGTAGATATGTAGAATCGATAGACAATACTGAACCGTCTAGTATTAAAACGTCCTATTTTATCGGAGTAAGTATTGAACATTTTCATAATCGTCGTATGTATGTTTTAGATATGTAGAATCAATAGATAACATTGAACGGCCTAGTAATATACTAATCTAAAATTATTTTTTTAAATATAATCAGATCCTAGAAGATTATTAATACAATCAGATCATACAATAATAATACAATCAAATCATGCAATGGGATTACAGTGCAAGATCACAGAAGAAAATGTAATCATTTTTTACACTGTCTCATTATTTGACAAATAATACTACTTAATTAATTAACATATTACTAATTAAATATTTAACAGCGACTTCTGTTTCTATTGTAGGCACCCATAATAATCTCAGTATATTAAAACTTAGTTTTGTAATTTTTAACTAGATGGCGGTATTAATATTCCCTAATCTATTTTTAATTAAATAACGTCTTTATATTTACAAATTATGAAGTGCAGTATCGTCAATATCTATCGAACTCTAGGCCATATGTGAGGAAAAGGTATAAATGTCCAGAAACATATAACATAGCATTATCTGCATTAAGTGGTAACTCACTCATAGAAACTTAACATTTTGTATCACAATGTGTACACAACTTTTCGCATCAATTCGGCTTTTGCAAGAAATGGAATTAAAAGTCAACAAGTGTGGCGAAGAGTGCTAATGCTGTCCATAGCACAGCTTACCGCTGTCCATAGCATCTAATGAACGAAGGATGCACGCTTAATCACAATACACACGTAGAACAGATACTTGGAAAGGGGTGAGTATAGTATCGTAGCAAGAATATGCTGTGCGCGCACGCACGCACGCACGCACGCACACATATTAAATAAATACCGTAGCTGTGGTTCACTATATGCGAAATTTTCAATTGTGTGTTCCTTTAAACAATGCTTTTTGGTTTTTTCACGGTGTAAAGCCTGTACGAACCCGTAAAGAAAATTAAGTTAGCAGGTTACAATCCCACATATATTCGTTTGTATTATGCTATAATTACATAACCACAGTTAGGCTTTACAAATTAGTGTCTTTTTGTTTAAAAATAAAATTTTAATGTGATGTGAAGATTATTACCAGACTAATTATATTAATCATATTAGTATTCAAGATATGAGTGCATTTTCAGTGCTGACTGAAGAATGCACTCATTTCTGAATACTTTAAAAAAACTGAACTAGAACTTGAACTAATAGAACTGGCACTACAAGGGTTCCGTACACATTTACGCATTTATAAACATTTAATGGTATGTAGCAATTCTGTTAAATTATTTACAAAATTTTAATCTTTCAGAAAGTAAATAATTACCTACCCATCTACCCATCTACTATATTTAAAAGTAATGTATAATTACATATAGAATTAGAAATCGTTTATTTTTGGATTTGTCTCTGTACATGTGCTATAAAACCTCACATTATGCCACCTTTTAAGATTGTAGGTCGACTTGGGTCGACCGGAAATACCCTGTAGGTTTGATGATCAGTGAGTAACTCTATGGTATAATTACAGAAATATTGCCTAATATGTCTTTCACAGGCTAAAATTAAAAAAAAATTATGATTCCATATGTAATAAAAATAATTTATTTTCGTATTCTTCCCCTTATTTGTAATATATTCGTATCACTTTCCATTATGCTGACTTTTAATATTGTAGGTCGACCGGAAGTGTCCAATAGGTTTTGGTGATCAGCGAGTAAGACTATGGCATAACTAAAGAAATATTATGTCCTTCACAAACGTATATTTAAAAGAAATGTGTAGTTTCACAAAGAATTAGAAACCACTGATTTTTGGATTTTCCCCTTTACTTGTACTAAACTCGTATCGCTTCCCATGATGCTGACTTTCAAGATTGTAGACTAACCGGAAGTGCCCAAATAGGTTTTGGTGATCAACGAGTAAGACTATGGCATAATTAAAGGAATATTGTCTGTTATGTCTTTCAGAGATATATTTAAAATAAATGTATAATTCTCCATAGAATTAGAAATCATTAGTTTTTGGATTTTTCCTTCACTGGTACTATATCCGTATCACCTTCCATTATGCCGGCTTTTAATATCGACCGGAAGTGTCCAATAGGTTGTGATAATCATCGAGTAAGACAATGGTAACAATGAAAAAGAAGTACGCTTTACTGGACCATATTTTTTGCTGCATTTTACAGCAATATAAGGCTATAAGCCTAAGTCAAGGATATTAATTTCAACTTGGTATCTTAAGGCGTTTTTGAAAAAAAGAGCTTTGACAGACAAAGGGACGGGTGGACGGAAAAGCTAGTGATCCTATAAGGGTTCCATTTTTCATTTTAAAGGACGGCATCCTAAAAATAAATCTTTTTTATTTTTTTAAACTATGTTGAATAGGAGAATTTAGACTAAAGGATATTGGGTGTAAATTTAGTCTAAAGCATGAAAAAAAGATAATGTAATCCTAGAACTGATAATGTGATCCTAAGAACTGGTATTTTTAATTCAGACTCAAGACTATAGATAACAGAGTTTTATTCAAACCTTTCGCATACGGAACCCTATAAAGGCATAGATTTAGAAAACTAAACCCAAGATTCCTTGGCGCGCTGTAATTGAATAACAATTTCTACCAAATCAGAGTTTCTTAAAGTGGACACTACCACCCGTGAAATCACGCTTTTTACTATCCTTAAGGTTAGTAAAAATCCTGTTAAAGGTTGTTGAAGGAAGACAGTGTTTATTTTAGAAAACGGAAAAGTTCATAATTAAAACGAAATGAAACTGATATCATTATAACAAATAACTATTTTTAATAACCATTAAAACCGGATAACTTTAAAAATTACCATATTAATCTGTACCACTTTCTTCAGCTAAAATGCCTTTATTTAATATTAGAAATAAACTTCAAAAGTTTCACATAAATACCTGTAAATGTTTCCTATTTATGGAGAAAATATAAACATGAAATATTTAATAAAAATCTTTTCCCATTTTAGATCACGTAAACAACCACTTTCATAAAAGCTAACTCAAATCTAACAACGTTACCTCAATGACGTCACGAATTTATTTGACGTGTGATACAAATACGCCTTGACGCAATTGCGTCAAAAAAAGAAGTAAATTTAGAACGAATTTTTCTTTTTTTTCTTTTTAAAGCTTTCCTTCTTTTTAAAGCGCGATAAACGAGGTATGTATAACGAATATATTACAGGAATGTAACTTGCGAGCGTGCTTTTACTGTCAGACTCGACATTTTCACCCCAATTTTCCTACGTCGAGTGCTCAATAATACATGAGGTGACCAAGTCACTCAATTGTAGAATACAATAAGGACACTACGGACAACATTAAGTATTCGCCCAATGGTAGTGACCGGATTGCAGTCGGGTAGTCGCGTCACGTGGCGCTGTCGGAAGTCCGGTCACGCGTTCGTACAAGCGGTGCGTTCCGACGTGACGCGAATCTGCCGCTTCGATCTGTTCGCTCCACGCTTGTATGCGATCACGATTGGTATTTTCTTCCGAATGAGAGCATAACTCTTGACATAAATTTAATAAAACAGCTGGTTAATCTTTGATTGTGGAGACCTATTTTATTCCAATGTAAATAAACAACAACTTAATAAATTTGAATGATATCAAAACTTAGACGTTAGATATGTTTTCGATATACTTAAATGTATAGAGATTCATGACCGATGCAAACTTCATCTTTTATGTTTTTATAAGATATCCTTAATTATCTCGTCCTACCTTCGTATCTCCGATCTAGATTCCATTACCTGTTCACGAACTTGAATTATGTTCTAAAAATAAAAACACCCCCTACCCTCCAATCTCTCAGCATAGAATTTCATTCTATGGAGAATTTTTTACCATATATGCTACTAGGTTATGGAAGCAACTGAACATAAATATACATAGTCCTTCCCCTATTACCGGTATTTAAAAGTTGTCTGAAATTGTATTCCTTTCTATAATCTGCAGATCAAATCATCCCTTCTTATCTTTCCCTTATCCCTCCCCACCACTAAACCGTCGCTGTTTTGCTTTCCTTTTATTTAATATTATATTTATATATTTGCTGTATTTTTTATATTTATATTTTTCAAAGTAGTGTTTACTAATGATTTGTACTCTACTACAGTACTTGTGTTTTACTCTTGATTCACGTGATTGGCGGAAAGAGATTGCTCTTGAAGCAATAAGTCCGCCATAGCGTAATTAGTTTTATAAGCTTGCAGTCAATTTTCATAAATGAATAAACTATGTTCTATTTTCATTCTTTGGGCTGCGCAAATGAACTAATGTTTGTTTTGAAAATGATCGGACAAAAAGGAAGTTGCACCATGAAATTTAGTACCAAAAAAGGCCAGTTTGATATCCAATCATTGATTACCTATTATATTATTCATTTGATTCTTAATATAAAGAAACTTTCAATTAAAGACTTAACGAACCTTATAGTTTCATAAATAAATAAAAACAAATGACCGATCATATATGATATTTGAATGTACATACGAGTACATTTCGATTATGCGACACGTTTCGATTATAACGTATGTACGTTTCGATTATAACTTATGTACGTTTCGATTGTAAGAAAGAAAGATAAACCAGGATAGTACAAGTAGAATTTTCCTGGTTATAATATTAAGTTTCACAAAATTGTTGATGGATGTTATTGAAGGAATTTTAATCACAAGTTTGAATAAAGTGCTAGTTCCCCAGATTTTTCTCAGGTGTTTCAAAATCATGGTCGAAAAACTAAATTTATATTATAACTAAAGGGGCTCCATTTTAAAATATCTCTTCCATGATACGCCACATCAACAATACGGCGCATCAACAATTCTCTCATACTTAACATGTATACTAATTTTTTTTTTATTTTTGTCTCATGTTAATTGGCATCCCCGTGGAAAATTTTGTGGAAACAGGTGTAAAATTGCAGAAACTGTGACGCTGTGGCAAACAAAAGGACGGACGGAAAAACCTTTCTTATTTCCTACGTAACCGTAAAAGTTTACTTAAATAGACTTATGTACTTTAAAGGTACATAGTGTTTCCATTAAACTATACTAATATAAATTTTTTACAACGTAAATATATATTTTTTCCACTGAAATAAAAACATGGTGTCCAAAAATTATAATATCTAAGATAATAGCTATAGTTTTTTCTTTAATTTTCTAGTCAAATTTTAAAAA
The DNA here is from genome assembly GCA_039881145.1 of Druceiella hillmani. NCBI lineage: Eukaryota > Metazoa > Arthropoda > Insecta > Lepidoptera > Hepialidae > Druceiella > Druceiella hillmani. The sequence continues at coordinate 10,265,245 of JAYKKI010000052.1, read as the reverse complement.
CCTCAGTTTTTTTATGACTTTTGGCTCAGTAGTTTCGACAATAAGGGGAAATTTTTTCGAATATTTTTTTAAATATACAGTTTATATTTATTTAAAAAATATATTTAAACATTCTTTATAACGAGCCCTTTCAAATTATACTCCACAAGGTATATAAAATAATAAAAATAAATTATGTTCTTTATCCCTCTTTAAATCTTATAAGAATATCTTAAAAACATAGCTAGTGCAAAATATGTGGGTTAATAAAATGTGTTACAATGCTAAATTCCAAGTATGTACGTCGCATGATTTCTGAGAATATCGACTGCGAATATAGAAAAACGTAAATATATAGTCTACAATATATTTAACAGGAGGATATTTAAAAAAAAGTGTGTTATTATATTTTTGACAGGAGCATATTTAAAAAAATATGTGTTACTATATCTTTCACAGAAGCCTAGTTAAAAAAAAATGTGTGTTACTATATCTTTAACAGGAGCATATTTAAAAAAATGTGTGTTACTATATCTTTAACAGGAGCATATTTCAAAAAAGTGTGTTACTATATCTTTAACAGGAGCATATTTAAAAAAAATATGTGTTACTATATTTTTAACGGGAGAATATTTAAAAAAGTGTGTTACTGTATTTTTAACAAGAGCATAATTAAAAAAATGTGTGTTACTATATCTTTAACAGGAGCATATTTAAAAAATGCGTGTTACTATATCTTTAACAGGAGCATATTTAAAAAAATATATGTTACTATATCTTTAACAGGAGCATATTTAAAAAATGCGTGTTACTATATATTTAACAGGAGCATATTTAAAAAAAATGAAAATTACAATAATCAATGATTTCTAATTCCACATAGAATTAGAATTTGTAATTCTTTCTTTACTTGTGCTATAAGAACTCCCATTATACCGATGGTATAAATAATAAAAAATACGCTTTCAAAAGCCATACCTTTTTGTTGCTTGAACCAAAAAACTTGAATTTTTTACAGCAATATAAGAATACAACAATATTTTTAGTACTGAGATGTTAGTAGTATACGACATTAATTTCAACTTGATGTCTCAAGCGGTTTCTGAGAAAAAAAAGCTTTGACAAAACGACGGATGGACGGAGGACAGAGTGATCCTATAAAGGTTATTTTTTTTCATTTTAAGGGGCGGAAACCTAAAAATGAGAAAAAATTGTATTTCAAAGATCTAAGAAAACTTGGTTGCTTGAAGAGATAGTTTCTTTAATTTATTAGTACAAGTTTCCCAAAACAATTTTCCATTGTAGTGTTTATAAAATGAGGCTATTTGATGTTTTCTGATTTTTCACAAGCATGATTAAAAGGTTTGATAGCTCCACCTGACACACTATATAACACTTTGGAAACTCTTATAAAAGAGACGCCACAAGAAAAGAATTCATACGATTTTTTTCAAAGCCCTTTCCTATGGCATGTCACTCGACCAAGTTCGTGAAAAAATATTTTTCGTCTTGAAGTTTGATGCAAAAAATTAAAATATTAGTTTATTTATTTATATATATTGAAGCGGTTAATCTGCAAATTTGTATAACATTTCATTGTGATTGCACTTAAAGAGTTATGATGGTATGACGTACGACAAACAATCAGGTAGACAGACATGAGGAAGTGATAAGTGTTCCATTATTCGCTATTTGGTTACGGCGCCCTAACTAAAAAGGACTGGTAAATTACATGCTCGATAAAAGACATTGGTCTAAATGAAATTTAGAATTCTGCAGGATGTTGTTAAGTAGGATAAGCAATATTGCTCATAAGATTGGTTGTCTTGCTTTTCCCTACAGGAAAAGAACATAATTCAATACGCGTTTTGAGAATATCGTAAAGTTTTCCACGACAGAGGCTCCTACTAATGCACCTCTGCGCCTGGGAGGTGCCGAGCTCTGAAGAGAAGTCTAAGGTGACGTGGCGTCGCTATACTGCGGTCTCGGATTATGTTGCCGTATGTTCGTAGGTACGTAGCTCCTACTTATGCACCGATGAAGCCGTAAAGCCGATATTATGGAATATATTAGATATAACGTTTTCATGTTGTTGCGGAAGATAGAGCTTTTTGTATATTACAAAAAGTAGATACATCAAAATGGAAAATTGCTCTAAATATTTATAGAGCATTTTTTATCAACTATCTCAACATGCCAAGTAGTTGTCAGTCACGAACATTTTAAAATTATTTTAAATTTGTTAATACTGCCAATTTTTAAGACATTTTTAAAGTTCCTTACTTCAATAGGGAAAAAGGAATCCTTACAGGATACATGTATTTCTGTTCTGTTGGTCACAGCACTTTTTCCCAAAAACCACTCTACGTAGAAAATTGAAATTTAGCATATAATAAAACTAATTAATCTGCACATATTTAATATCTAATACTCAAACATATTTGTAAGGAAATGTTGAGGTAAATTAAGAGCTCAAAAAAAATTTTATTCTAAATATAGTGGAGGAAATCATTTGAAATAGCTAGTTAAATGAATCTCAAAACAATTTATATATATATATATATATATATATATATATATATATATATATATATATGATATTAAATAAAATAGATATAGAACCCTTATTGATAGGTGACTATTTAATAAAATATACCTATTACCCCGTACAGCGAGTCCAACTTTTACTTGATTGTTTTTCATTATTCGTATTTATTTTGCATCAGTTCCAATTCTATAATTTTGTATTTGTTTTTGCTCAGCTCCATAATTTCATAACATATTATATTAATTTCTAAGTTTTGTAGCTAGGAAAAAATGACTTGGTATTCAACGTAGTGGCGTGGATTGCGATCGTGCTCAGCTTTAAAATTTTTGAAACCTTGATCATGACTAGGATTAAGTCAGATGATGGTGGGCAGTAAAATTTTGGTAAGTTCATACATGTTTATTTGGCAGATAAATACAGGATTTAAAAAGTAGGTAAATAATATAGGTAAAAAAATTAATCAATAAATATATACTTGTAAGATTAAAGAAAACATTATTTCATAGCTTTACTAATGATATTCCTATAATATTATGTTTTAATTCAGTAATTTGCGGTATATTTAAGTTTTCTTGTAATTATCCAGTGATTTACTTTTTCGCCGTGGAAAACAATACCTGTTTAATCCTGTTAAGCTTAGTGAAAAACGCAACTGACGTGTTTGTATTAGACACGCATTCTGTTGGTTAGAAGATTTTTCACTGGGTTAAAAAAGACGAGTTTCGAAGGAAACGAGTTTGCGTGAATTTGTGCGTAAAACCTTTTGAAGAGAATGAGATCGCATGAAGTCTGTGATCCCATCAAAAAGCGAGAGTCTAGTGCGTTCGAATGTCAAGTTGACGATTACAAGTTTCCTTCGATCTTCGGAGCGTTGTTTATCGTGAATTTCTTTGAAAACATATTTAAGCCTTGAAGAAGAAATACGATACTGCTCGTTCGCTACGCTAACGAGATGTTTTTGTTAGTCCGTTAGAAAAAGGCCTTATGCTAAACGGAAAAATAAATGGAATTTTTAATACAACTCGACCTAAATATCTCGCGATTTATCCGTTTTTGACAGCAAAACATGGAAGTAATGACATTTCTGCGGCAAATTTGGGTGCACTGAACTATGGATTTACTCTAAAAAAAATATAATTAACGTTTTATATAATCATGAGTGAGTTGATTTGATATAAATACGTACACAATAAGCGTTGTAACATAGTGGTAGAAGCCCTCGAACTTTGATAGGAAATTGCGGTTCCAAATTCAATCCAGATCAAAAATATATTTTCTTCACTTTGCGTATTTTTTTTAACTCAAATAGATAATTTTAAACTACTCACAACTAAACTTTTGATTAATTCCAGAGTCTGGATTCATTTCAGTTTTTTTTTTATAGATTAGTATACAATTTAATTTCAAAGATCACTGTTCGGTTTAATATCATTAGGCAGTAAAAAATTATCAATATTTTTCCAATTACACTTCAGTTAATATCTACTTATGATAATGGAAACGTTATACTAGGTGACCTGAGTACATAGAATAATAATATTTAAAAATTAATCGTTTAGAAATGTTTTAATAATAAGAAAAAAAGCTAGTAGACATTTTAAGAAATGGAAGGATATTTACGAGATGCTTAAATCAAAAATGTGTAATTAAATTTTGAAAAAGAAAATACCACACATAAAATAAAATTTGCAGCATTTAATACTGAATAAACCATATCTAAAACCTATCTGTATCAATTTCTCTAATTGAAATAAAATATTCTATTAAGTTTATAATGTTACATACCTGTAATTTCGTGACATTTTACATTAAAGTAATGAAATTATAAATAATTCAAGGACGACTAAAAGCAGCAGTCATATATTTGCGGGGGTACTGTACCTAACTTATTTAAAGTACCACTTTTACGGGGAGTCTGTATCTTCTATATTTAAAGTTACAAATCTTCGACAGTTCTGTATCTACTTTACTTAATGTCACATATATGAGAGGGTTCTGTATCTAATTTATTTAAAGTCATACGTCTACGAGAATTCTGCATCTCTTTTATTTAAAGTCACATTTTTGCGAGGGTTCTGCATCTACTTTATTGAAAGTCACACATTTGCGAAGGTCCTGTATCTACTTTATTTAAAGTATCATATCAGCGAGGATTATGCATCGAGTTTATTTAAAGTTACATCTGCGAGGGTTCTACACCTACTTTATTTAAAGTCACATATCTGTGAGAGTTCAGCATCTACTTTATTTAAAGTCACATTTCTTCGAGGGTCCTGTACCTATTTTATTTAAAGTATCTTATCAGCGTGCATTTTGTACTTTATTTAAAGTCTTATATCAAAAAGAGTTCTGTATTTGGTTTTATTTAAATTCGCAAATCAGCAAGAGTTCTGCATCGAGTTTATTTAATGTCACATATCTACGAGGGTTTTGCATCGAGTTTATTTAAAGTCACATCTTTGAGGGTACTGCATCGGGTTTATGTAAAGTCACATATATACGAGGGTTTTACATCGAGTTTATTTAAAGTCACATTTGTGAGGGTTCTGCATCGAGTTTATTTAAAGTCACATCTGTGAGGGTATCGTACCGAGTTTATTTAAAGTCACATATCTACGAGGGTTTTACATCGAGTTTATTTAAAGTCACATCTGTGAGGGTTCTGCGTCCAGTTTATTTAAAGTCACATATCTACTAGAGTTCTGAATTTACTTTGTTTAAAATCATATATCTGAAAGGATTCTATACATGCATAATAAGTTATAATAATCCGATTAAATAGAATGTAATGGATTGTACCTAACCGGTGATAGGAGACTAATAGCAAAGCTGAACGGGCGTCCGTTATGTGCAACTGCACAAAGCTGGCACGGCGCGGCCGCAGGTAAGCCATACATGTGTTAGGGGCTGTAAGCCGCCGCATAACGGAAACCCTTCCAACGGTGAGCCAACTAGCGGTCGATTATAATCCACCCGAGAACCACTACAACTATAAATATAACTTTTATTTACGTATTCTCTAACAGTTACTTGTTAACTTAATTATGCGGTTCGTTCCTTAATAATTATATCCGTAACTGAACTAAAGAGCACGATATAAAATTATATAGAAATAATATGTCATAGCAAATGTTTTTATAATAGTGTCAGTTCATAAATCGAGACATGAGACCGTAACAAAAAGTGAAACAGTTGGGTAATGGGGGAAGCGAGCGATTTTGTTTCCTCCTCAGTTTCCTATTGCACAGCACGTCAGTGATTAGCAGACCAATAGACCATTAGTAAAGCTAGTCTAGTTCATTTCAGGTTTCTTTATGTTCTCATTCGTAGTAAGGCATATATTGCTCTTTATGTATTAACTAACTGTGCCCCTCAGTTTCGCCTGCGTATAATTAACGTAATTATTGATTCAATTACTGTTCCAAATGCGTCCGCCCCTATAAATCATAGAATAAATATACATAGCCTGTAATCTTTTTCAATGTGTAGTCTTTCTAAAGATAAAAATAATTTTTGAATTTGGCCATACAGTCCCAGAGCTTAACGCAAATAAACAGATGAAACAAACACATCTTTCTGCTGCATCACCGGTCTGCCCTATAAATATATTATATATGATTATAGACTTTACACGATAGTATAAACCCCATAATCTTCCTCAAATTACAAACTTTCTAATACTAAAGGATTTTTGTATTTGAACATGTTGTTCCACATATTAACGCGAGAAAACCTATAAACATACAGATTTCCGCTTTATGTATTAGTATTTAACGCAAGAAAACAAATAAACAAACATCCTTTTTCGCTTTATATATCAGTGTAGATAATATTGAGCCGATTAGCCTATGTTTTCATTAGTGTTCATTAAATAGTTAGGGGTGTACTATGAAAGAACTTGTTAAAAGTGTGTTAAAAACAGTGAGCCGTCACGGGACGCCTGGCAGATGTGAAATATCGTGTTCGTACAAGTAATATGCATAAAAGACAAGATTATTACAGGAACTAAATATAGCATAATGAAAAAATAAAGTATATATAATAATTTCTTACAGAAAATGGTGACTTTATTTAATAAACATTTATTTACAATTAATACAAAAATAATAAAGCACAGGTTATGTGTACCGTAGTAAACAACAGCGTCGAAGTGAGTGAAGAGGGGGTCGCGTAGTATGGTTGCGCATGGCGACACGTCGCCATACCGTACCCTCTACTACATATAGACTATATATATACCTTAGTATAGCGCGGCGACAACAAGCGTAGCCACGCCAACGATCCGGTTTATACCTGCGCCTATAGATGTTTCACATCAAAATATTTTCTTCATAATTTTGTGTAGAATATCTTCATAGATATACTGAAAAATATGCTAAAAATATGTTTGATTTTCTTTTCTTCGAAGCTATTAAACTTAAAATTATGAAAGACAGAGTTTTTAGAAACCTATTTAGAAACTAGCAAAGGTTGTGAAAAAACTATAACAATGGTTTTAGATTCCACAGTTTTAGCGAAATACACGATAATATATGTCCAGCCTACTTAGATGAGGCACAAGTAATAAAATTTAATATAAATATTTATTGCCTTAGAAAATCCATTTATGATTTATTATAAATAAGGAAATTTCACTTCAAACGATCTATGGAACTTTCTATGTGCGGACCAGATTCGCACTTGGCCGAAATAACATAATAATATATATCGGAACAAAACGCTTATAAAATGTGGACGCAAATTTTTTTTGGATGTGAAACATATTTAATAATATTTAGGGACATAGATTGCTTACTTGCAATGTATGATATTTATGGGATGATTGAAACCATCTTTGTTCTTTCATCAGAATGATGGAAGTTTTGCATTAGAGTCCAAGGGGAGGTCAATGAGAGTAAAGGAAAAATTGTATTCTCAAAGAAAATGTTAATGGATAAGCACAGAACCGGAGTCTCTGTATGTGTATGCACATACGTATGTATATATCTGCACTTTCAAATGCCTATATGATTCGAAGGCAGTGCAGCATAAAATTGACTAAGGACTTTTTGAATTGACAGTGCCTAGCAAATTAAACAAAAGGATAAGTTTCCAATTTCGGAAATCCGTTCCGCCCTTGAGTTACACCATCAGAATATTAAAGCTGTCTCCCATAAAAATTAAAGAGAAACTAATTGGAATGGAATCAGACAAATTGCAGGCTGTTTATATTAGTCAATAGATGGTATCTATTATTTAATTGGTAAAGTATTTTTGGAGGCAGAGACAAAAAATTGTTTTTTGCTTGACAGTTATTACTGTAATAACAGTCAAGACGATCTTGAAACAGATCTCGTGAAAAAAAATTACACCGTTTAATTTGTTTTGATGTGAAACATCTATAGGCGCAGGTATAAACCGCAGGTATACGACGCTCGCGACGGGTCGCCACGCTATACTAAGGTGTATATATATATATATATATATAGTCTATATGTAGTAGACTGTACGGTATGGCGACGTGTCGCCATGCGCAACCGACTACGCGACCCTTTCCTCACTCAGTTCGGCACTGTTGTTTACAAGTCACCATTTTCTGTAAGAAATTCGTAATACTTTATTTTTTCATCATGCTATATTTAGTTCCTGTAATAATCTTGTCTTTTATGCATATTACTTGTACGAACACGATGTTTCACATCAGCCAGGCGTCCCGTGACGACTCACTGTTTTTTTGTATTAATTGTAAATAAATGTTTATTAAATAGTCACCATTTTCTGTAAGAAATTCGTAATACTTTATTTTTTCATTATGCTATATTTAGTTCCTGTAATAATCTTGTCTTTTATGCATATTACTTGTACGAACTCGATGTTTCACATCAGCCAGGCGTCCCGTGACGGCTCACTGTTTTTTTGTATTAATTGTAAATAAATGTTTATTAAATAGTCACCATTTTCTGTAAGAAATTCGTAATACTTTATTTTTTCATTATGCTATATTTAGTTCCTGTAATAATCTTGTCTTTTATGCATATTACTTGTACGAACACGATGTTTCACATCAGCCAGGCGTCCCGTGACGACTCACTGTTTTTTTTATTAATTGTAAATAAATGTTTATTAAATAGTCACCATTTTCTGTAAGAAATTCGTAATACTTTATTTTTTCATTATGCTATATTTAGTTCCTGTAATAATCTTGTCTTTTATGCATATTACTTGTACGAACACGATGTTTCACATCGGCCAGGCATCCCGTGACGGCTCACTGTTTTTTTGTATTAATTGTAAATAAATGTTTATTAAATAGTCACCATTTTCTGGAAGAAATTCGTAATACTTTATTTTTTCATTATGCTATATTTAGTTCCTGTAATAATCTTGTCTTTTATGCATATTACTCGTACGAACACGATGTTTCACATTGGCCAGGCGTCCCGTGACAGCTCACTGTTTTTTTGTATTAATTGTAAATAAATGTTTATTAAATAGTCACCATTTTCTGTAAGAAATTCGTAATACTTTATTTTTTCATCATGCTATATTTAGTTCCTGTAATAATCTTGTCTTTTATGCATATTACTTGTACGAACATGATGTTTCACATCTGCCAAGCGTCCTGTGACGGCTCACTGTTTTTTAATTTAATTATTAATTTTAGTGTCTTTTATTTTTCACTCCATTAAGTAAAAGAAAAATATCAAAGCAGATAAATGTTAGATGTGAAATTATTCGTGTAATATCGAAAATATGGCATTACCATATGTTCTTCACTTCCATGTGTAATTTTGTTTATTATCTATATTTGTGAAAATAGAGAAAAAGTAAATGCTTCCTTTTATAAAATTATACATAAATTTATATACAAATTAGATTTATAATATTTATAAACGATCTATGAACACTTAAAAGTTTTTTAAATAGTAGATATTTGTGTATAATTTTATAAAATAATAATGTACACACAAGGCATTACGTAATCAGTCACACAGTTATATCTGGCTGTCTTTTATTTCCTGGCTGCTTCTCATTCAGTACATTTCTGCCTCCCAAAGGGGACTTTTCGGTGCTCTCCAGGGAATACCGGGCTATTGGCGAGGCTTTGAGGTACGTTCGGTGAAGTTAGATTCGCAAAATCCTTTTCCTGTCGGGCCCTTTAAGCCCTTTGCAGTCCCTCCTCGCTAATCCTTTTTCGACAAACTTTAGATTCGGGACCCTCCAGATCAAGCAGCTTATATTTTATTTGGAGAGATCGGAATCGTATATCGTTCTTGCATGGATCACTGGTCGCTGCAACCTAACAGGTAATGAAATAGTCGATAAAATTCAACTGCTGTGTCCGCTTTGAACGTGGTCTATGTTAGTTTTATAATTTCCTTTGGTCTGTTTTTAGATGCTCTCTGATTGGCAGGCTGCATGGAAAAAATCTTCTCAGTTTGCAGGGGTGGGATACTTTCAGGTCCAACTCCCAAAACCTTGGTTTTTAACATACGAATTTTCCCGAAGGGAAACCTCGGTGGCGTCCCGCATGCATTTGGAACATTGCTCTATTCCGTAATATTTGGCTAGCAGCATATCAAAGATTCTCCAAACTGCGATGTCCGTATGGGGGATATATATATATATATATATATATATATATATATATATATATATAAATATATATATATATATATATATATATAAATATATATATATATATATATAATGTATACCTCTATTTATATACCTTTATGTTTTTTTCCATCTATATGCATGCTTTCTGTTATACATAATTATATTTGCATTATTTGGAAATATTTCTTTGTAGTTTCATTTTCCTTTCGCTTATTATTTTTATTTTTGTTTTGCTTCATAGTTTATATATTTTTTGTAACGAAGCAACAATGACAGTTATCCAGGAAATGGTTTAGTATCATTATTGCCTAGTCACGTCTTTAAATTAGTATTGGCAAAGTGCTCTCCATAAAAGGGAATGAAGGCCATAAAATTTAAAAAAATAACTAATGTAGTGTCTGGTCGACGGTCACTTGTGTTGTTTTTTAAGCAGTTCTTAATAACCCATACTGTTATAAAATTGTAATGGAGCCATGCCTATATATTAAATTTATTTTTAAGTGAAACTCCTTTAGAGACGCCTCAGCATTCTGTCACGTTAAAAATGTATAACGCTTGACAAAGAAGCCGAACGCATCCGACCGGCGACGTAACCGGCCGAACGTTAATAAAATGGCGGTTGAGAATGTCAAAAATTTATTCAACCCCTAATCTCTCAGTGAATCCATCGCTATCCAATTCCCGTGTCTTGAGCGCGATTTAGTCGTGCATTTAATTAATTTTATGCACAGTATAATTTTTTCATTACGTATACATTTTCTATTTTGGGAGTGAAAATTTATTTAGTAATATATTGCTATAAATTAGTGAAAATATAGTTTTAATCAGAATAACAAGAAAAAAGAGTGTTCTTCCACACAACTAGTAATTATAATAAATTAACAACCAATTCGAACTGTTTAAGAAGTTTCGCTTCATCCGTGGGCATGTGTGGGTGAGGCTCACAACTTCTTTTTATTAAAATAGTCTACATTGACGACTATGGCAAGATTTCTAGACCAAAATGCCCAAGGCACACCTGTTACAAATTTTACATTTTGTCTGGTTTTTGTAAATTTCAGTATAATGCAACAACTACCTTAAGGATTTTGACCAGGTTTTAATTGTTTGAAACCTTAGTCAAACTTAAAATGGACTTCTTTTGTTCAAACGTTATTTTTCTCAGGAAACCTTTGAGATGGAAACTTGAAATTTAGCATAGTGATGAAGCCATTAATTCACATCTATATAGATATTTAATACCCAAAAATAGTAATGCGAAAATTATTGAGGAAGCAAATGAAACCCTTAAATTAATTTTTAATAGATGTATCTATTAAATATTTGTAGCACTTGAATATATATATACTAATAAATATTTAATATATATATATATATATATATATATATATATATATATATATATATATATATATGTATATATATATATATATATATATATATATATACATATATATATATATATATATATATATATATATATATATATATACTAAATATTTAATAGTTAAATAGATATACTATGTACTATTAAACGTAAATATTTGCCTTAATATATTTGGAAATATCGTTGTGCGAGTTTTACTCGTTTTTATTCATTTCGTAACATTACGACTAATAGCATTACATTTTATAATTTTGGGAATAATTTGGAATGAACAGTTATTTATTAAAAGCTTAGAATAATTTAATTCGTCACGAAGTGGTAAATTGATGACAGTCAACTACCAACTTTTATCGGAGAAGGTCGGTCGCCAATTTTCCATCGACTCGACGCATATGTAAAGAGATGCGTGCCACCAACTAAATAACGAATGAATCATAGAAATCACAGGGTTTAAAGGATGTATTATGGAGTGAAATTGGGAAAGATTTATTTTACGTAAATTTTAATAACTATTAGTGAATTTCAACTCGTCTTGTTGTATTTAATTAAAAAACGGGTATAATTTTAAAAGCGTAGATATAGATGGTGACTACAGGTAAATACTTTACTAAGTTTAAAAATAAAAAAGACAAAAAAAAACATTAATTAAAATAATGTTTTTTTTTGTCTTTTTTAGTAATCCAAACCTCATTCGAAGGCCTATGACAAATATCATTTTACATGACGTACAAAAAAGACACATTATTTTAATTTAATATTTTGCTCATATGTCTGGAAATATAGAAAATCTAAGACTATGACAGACATACAGACATTACGAAATCATAAGGGTTCTTTATTTTACTAAAGACCTCTAAAAACTACATGGATATTGCATCCTAAACATAGATTGAGATTGGAAAAAAAAGTAAAACCAGAAAAGTATATTTTTTTGGTTTTATGCTATTGGTTGAAACGTTGTATAATATTACCCCCCCCCCCCCCCGACTTAATTTGACGTTTAAGTTCCGCAATTATAAAATCATTACGATAAATTTCAAAACGATCCATGCAAATATTACGAAAGTACCAAATTTATTAGAGATATACTCAACAGAACGTAGCGGTTTTACCACGTCATGTTACAACGCAAGACGTTTCGTTACGACGTTTCACATGAATTAGCGAAGCAAATAAAAATATCTCCGGCGCTGAAAGGGAGTCTGCCGTTGAGGGGTGGCGAGGAAAGAGGGAACGGGGTGGGGGCAATTTGACACGTTGTAATGAAGCCGCCGGGTGGGGGAGCTTCCGTCCGTCTAATGGCGCTGTAATTACTGTTTCAATACGCCGACCCGCTGCGATATCTGAACCGAGCGATAGAAGGTTCACTGCGTGAAAAAAATTTGGAATTTCTAACGATCTCTGTTCAGTATTTAGGTTTTTGCCTTTACAGCTGGAAATACTTTTATTGTGTATTTGAAAATTTTCGAGCATCGATATAAATTATCTATCACGATTGTTATTAAGCGGCATTTATCTACAATATAAAAATACTGGGCGTATCCAATTTTTATTGGCAATCCCTAGTAAATTATGTCAACTGTCAGATTTTTAGGAGAAAATACACTCTAAAACATGCATCTCCAAATGCATGTTTTAGAGTGTATTTGGGGCATTCGATGGACCTCAATTAATTAATGGGTAATTATATAACGAACTAATTAAGGGTATTCTTGGGACTTATGTCACGTCAATTGCGGTTTTTAAAATGATGGCAACGAGCTGACTACTTAATGAGAACAGATGTGGGGCAAAAACTCTAATCAGACATAAAAAAAGTTAAAATTTAGTCAGAAATATCAGTTCAAAACATGCACAGACGAGAATAAGGATGAAACACAAGAAATAAACTTGTAGGCGTATATACATATATGAACATAAACTCATATATTTGTGTAATACGAATTTGTGTTTATGTGGAGTATGTACATATATTCGTGATTTGTTTACGAATCTAATTATATGTTAGTGTAATCTGTTTTTGTTCTCATTTTATTTCATTATCATTATATATTTATTATTATTGTATTTAAAATAATAACGAAAATATTAATTTAAGAAGTAAATATGAAAACATACAACATCAACATAATAATATTTGTCGGCCAATAAAGAGACAAGCAATATGAATATTGCCATAAGATGGTCAGTATAGACACAATGTTACCACAAACGAATGTTAATCACATAAGATGGCTAAATTTCTTAAATTTTCTAAACTTAAGAAAATAATGTAGAAAAATATCGTCATTTTCCTGTGTTATTTTCTAACTACTGAAGATATAACTTTTGGTAAAGCTTTCCCTTTTTTCTGTATCAATCGTGAGAAAGTTTTAAATGTGGCCTTAAAAGTGAATATATAGGTATGACGAAGAATATGTATATTATTCGTACAGGTGATTGTGAACATCAAAGTGTGTATATTTGAAGTTTGTTCTGTTAAAAAAACATATTTTTTTTAGTTTTAATCGCAACTTTGACAGGGATTTTTCCCAAAAACTTTTCAGTTTTTCAATTTTTCAAATATTTTCTAATTACTTTGATACACAGAAACACCTGTAGGAATAAAAGATATTTTTGTTACTTTAATATATTTGAAGTGCTTTTTTTAAAAACGGTTGAGAATATACTCATAATTCTTTAAAAATTTTTTTTCCACTTTAATATTAAGATTCACCTATATGAATAATAGGCACGTTCTTTCTTACAAACTGTGCGTACATTTTTTTTTCATTAATGTGCTCAATATATTAATATTAAGTTGTAAATTGATCAAGGTGGTTACTAAGAAATATTAAAAAAAAATGACCACAAACACAGTTACAGCTAGGACATAGAGTGAAATAAATACAGTATTTTATTTCTATAAAGGTGGCCTCTTTGATTTCGAAGGAAGTCAAAATTAAAGTGAACCGTTGTTTCGCGCGGACAACCGTAGCACACAGTTGGAGCACCCGCACCGTCCCCAGCGCCCGCTCGCTAACAATAAAGATTAAGCCCGCGCGAGTGCCGAGCGACGGGTGCCTCACTCGCACTCCTAATTGATACCAACTGCGCAATTGTGCTGAATTACTTAATGATTTCAAAGGCTAAGAAGCGAATTAAATAATACGATGCGCCACTCATCTCCATACGGAGCGAGAGTGTAGCGCGTTGAAATTCCACGCCGTCTCATTCTTTCTGATGAACGACGAAATTGTGGAGCACATTGCCTTTCAACTAATTTCATACTAATAATAAGTTCTCAGTATACATCAAGCGAGCTTCAACTGTCAGTATATTTAACACCAAATTTTAAGAAAAAACATTATATATCTATATTTTTACCAATTGATGTAAACTGTATTTATATATTCCAATTTGACAGTTGATGCTCGCTTGATGTATACTGAGAACTTATTATTAGTTGAATAGTCGTTCAGTCAAAGTGATCTCAACTGAACTCAGATTGAAAATGAAAGTTAAATAAAGTTATAAAATAATTCCATGTTGACTTGAAATGAACGGAAGAATGGGATCAGAGAAACAACTAATATGATACCAGAAAGTAATTATGATAATGGATAGTAACAGTGAAAACTTTTTCAAATGACTTTTCCAAATTACTTTTGATGGAGAAAATTTTGTAAATATCAGACACTAGCTATTGTCACTTTTCGAATTAATATACCTACATACTCATCTACTTTTGAACATAAAATACATTTTAAGGAAATGGTTCTTTAGGAAATTATGCATTTAATTCCATATTTTAATGGGTTTTTAGCGAAAATATTATTTAATATTTTTCTTCATCGTATGGCGTAGGTAAGTAAGCCATCCAAACCTGATACGTACATAATATCGTACAATGAAATTAATTTCTCATCAAGTTTCCACTAGGAGATGGCGCTGGCTATGTAATAAACTAAAATCTAAATTTTATTAATAAAAACTTGTTTAATTGATGTTTCACCGTATGGTGTAGGTAAGTACGCCATCTAAATTTGGTAAAGAACGTCGTAAATAATGTAATTAACGTCGTACAACAAAATTAATCTCTTATCAAATTTCCAATAAGAGATGGCGCTGGCTATGTAATAAACTAAAATCTATATTTTATTAAAAACTAGTTTAATATCTACCAAAAGTCAGCTAAACAGCGATGTAACTTATTTTTTGTGTATTTTATAAATTTTTTTTCAAATTAAAATGCCTATTCAAAAGTGAATTTTTGGAATATTCAAATAATAAATAAAAGGTCTATTGCACACTGTTTCTCATCACATTTTTTATTTAACAATATTGGTAATCAAAAACTGTACGAAAAACTTTCGTCGCGAAAAAGCGAAAGAATTTTACTTTTAAACACATGGATATTGTTTGACAAAGGATTTTCGTCATATGTTCAAGACTGTTTAATCTTTTTAGGGTTTCGCAGTGCAAGCAACCCTTATAATTTTTCCGCGTCCATCCGTCCTTTCCTATGTAGAACCACATCGTTTCCGTAGTTGTAAATAATGCTACATGCAATTTTTCGAATTAATATTTCATATAGATATCGCAATTAAGGTCTAATAATGTACTATAGAAATAGAATTTGATGGGGTGACCATCCGTCCTCTTTTCCCCGGACACTATCCTCTCTTCTCTATTTAATAGAGACGACCGGGAGATTTTCTGAAGTGTTAGGGGTTTTATAGGGTACAATTTTCTATTATTAACACACTCAAGGGCACGGAATGAAAGAAAAAAATAATTAACAGACATTGTTTCTCAAATTTACCAGACTAATTATAAAATTACTTACCAGGATTTTTTCAACTAATAGATATTTTGAAATTAATTTGACTAATGATTTCATTTTTGAAGTTTGTTAATATTTGTTTTTAATTTCAGGATTTAAAGGAAGGATGTAGATTGTAACTAAATTTTGTTTTTATTGTTCATACGGCAGATGAAACATTATAACTGTTTCATATGTAACCATAGGTATATTTTTTTGTTTGTTGTCAGAAATATACATAAGGCTGGATTAAAATAAATAATCTTGATTAGCATTATATGATTATTACTGTGTAATTTTAATATAATATGAGCTTTTACTCTAATAATTTAAGGGCCCAGTATTATGAACAAAATGTCCGGGATTTTCTAGTTCACAAATATCAGTTTGCTGAAAATTATTATAGTAACCCTAAGTGGGAGCTACACCCCATCGCATAGTGTTTCATCAGACATTTCTTGCAAAATGAATTGAGGTTCTGCGTGTGCTTTTTTAAATTTTAATTTCAGTGCGTGAAATATTAGTCTTCAAAATTATGTGCAATGTCTCCGGCGCCCTATTTTTTCGGTGGGTTGGAATAATTCAAAGCCAATTCTATATAAAATTTTAAGTAGGTATTTGATTAACTCTCAATTAAAATAATTTCGTTTAACGTATATCGACAATCACAAAAGATATATAACCTTTTTATTTAGCGATGATCTTAATTTTTACTGAATGGGCGAGTTTTTCATATTTGCCCAAATTAAAGGAATTTATCAAAAGAGAACTAATTGTATTCTATCATGATAAGCGTTAACGGGAATACATAAACGTGTACTATTTAATATAGAGTAAATTGTTTTTAGGTAATTTAAGAAAAATATAAAATTTTATATTTAGTGATTCCTATAAGTTGTTTAAATAGTTCAACAAATGTGATTATAAAGTTTTTAAGATATAAAATTTAATATTTTTTAATACACCATCAATCATGTGATATTCAAAATTAGATCATTCTTATTTATATTATTTCTCATATTCGTGCACAAAAGACACTGTTGAGTTGTAATTCAAATTAAAAATCCAAATAAATCAATGATGCGACTAATTACGAAATTATTTAAAGGAATAAATACATTTTCAATTACAAACTTAAAATGTAAATTTTGCTCTTACAAATAATAAACTATAATAAAAATCAAAATTAGAAACGTTTAAAGAATTACGGAGTTAATATACAACCCCATACAAAATTACATACACATATATCATAAATTCGAAAGATTTTTTATTAATAGAGGTTGAAAAACAACAAAATACCTCCCGATTAGTAAAACATTAACTCAACAGTAAAATATTTTAACAAAACATAAACTATTAAATTTGAAATGTTTACTAAGGTAAAAATAAAGAATTTAATTTGTTACCATACAACCTCTACATCATGATACATCATAAATTCCAAAAAAATTATATCGATAGGGGTTGAATAACGAACACCAGCTCGATTATTAAAACGTTAACTCAATAGACAACCTTATAAATTTTGCTGTAACGAATCATAAACTACACGATTCAATACTATCAGGTGAAAAATGTTTAAGGAATAAATAAATTACCACAAAACCCTCTGCAATATAATATATGACAAAGTATTTCAGAACAGTGTGATTATTATACCATTAACTCAATATCTAAGTAAATTTTGCTGTAATGAATCATAAACTACAGGATTCGATACTGTTCCCAAGGTGAAAAAGGTTTAAGGAATAAAAAAATTACCACAAAACCCTCTGTAGCATTATATATCGCAAAGTATCTACAACAGTTTGGTTATTAAACCATCAACTCAATAACAAAATAAAATTTGCTGTAAAGAATCACAAACTATGCGTCCATACTGTTATCAAGGTATAAAGAGGTTTAAAGAATAAGAGAATTACCACGCAACCCTCTACAGCATAATATATGACAAAGTATCTCATAACAGTTGATGGCTTAATACCATCAACTCAATAACAAGATAAATTTTGCTGAAAATAATTATCAATTATACGATTCGATACTGTTATCAAGGCAAAAAGTGATTTAAAGAAAACGAAAATTACCACGCAACCCCCCACAGCATGATTTATGACAAAGTATATCAAAACAGTTTGGTTATTACGCCATCAACTCAATAACAAAATAAATTTTGCTGTAAAGAATTATAAACTACACGATTCTATACTGTTACCAAAGTATCATAAGCGATACGTCTATACGGTTATCAAAGAGAAAAAAGTTTAAGGAATAAACAAATTACACATAACCCTCTGCAGCATGATATACGACAAATCATTACATTACATTTACAACAGTGTCGGTATTAAACCATTAACTCAATATCAAAGTAGATTTTGCTGTAACGAATCATAAACTACAAGATTCGATATTGTTATCAAGGTGAAAAGAAATTTGAGGATTAAGAATATTATCACACAACCCTCTACAGCATTATATATCGCAAAGTATCTCTTAACAGTTTGGTTATTAAGCCATCAACTCAATAATAAAATAAATTTTGATGTAAAGAATCATAAATTATACAATTCGATACTGTTATCAAGGTAAAAAAAGGTTTAAAGAATAAGAAAATTACCACGCAACCCTCTACAGCATGATATATGACAAAGTATGTCCCAACAGTTTGGTTATTAAACCATTAACTCAATAACAAAAGTAATAACACTGTACTCACATAGTTTTCAAATATTGAGCAGGGTCACGGAAGGCGCGGAGTCGCGGAGGCATTTGCGACGGAATTTATATTACTTCCCCTTGATTTTAGTATTTCGTCGCATCCCTATTACAATCTTGAAACGCTCTGTACTTACCATTTATATTAAAGTCTAAGAAAACAATAAAATCTTTGCGCGATGTGGCGGGCAGCAGTGCACCACCGCCCGCCTATTGTATTGGTTGGTCTTTATTAAAACTTGAAATTTGCAATTGCTCATGTGATATTTAATTTCTTATTTATTATAGACTTTGTAGTGAAAGGGACCCCCGTAAACCATATGGTCCGTTTAGTGGGTTTATATTAAAGGCCACCCTGTCCTACGTGAACGGGGAGGGTGCGTGCCCTTGCCGTGCCTGGGACCCTTTACATTTTATTTCGGGTTGAAACTAGTCTAAATTAAACCGCCTGGTTTAGGGAAGCCTCATTACTTTCTGTATAAGCTATGATACAATATATGGCTTTACGATTGGATATTAAAAACGCTTACATAATTTATGATCCATCTAAATGCGTTAACATATTTTTTTGTTTTCAGTTATTTGATTATTATTATATTGTTTTATAGGGAAATATTCAGTTGATAGTCAGAAATTTCTGTTGACTTGTCATTAACGGCTATGTTATCACTGTCTCTACAATATAAAACATCTTCCCTACTGATGAATCAATATCTCACACGGTGTCATCAAGTAAATTATGTTAGTCATAATTTTTGTTTCAAAATACACTCTCATACGGCTTCAAAATTTTCTTCTGTTTCAAACCGAAATATACATTTGTCAAACTGTACTTCAGCCTAACCTCGATTATGAAGATATAAGTTATTTTAATCTAAATGAATATTTACGACTTCACAACCTGTTTATTTGATACATTATAGATCTTAAGGAGTATGTATCTTAGCGCGACTTTAAATCACGACTTGAATAGTTAGATTCGTCAACGATACGATCTCCATCTTCTAAGTTCTATAGAATATCCTTAATAATCCTGTAATACCTTTATACCTCCGATCTAAATTCCAATACCTGTCAGCCTACGACCTTGAATTACATTATAAAAAAGGACTCCCTCAGCGGAAAACTAATTTCATGGAAAATTCGTTACTGTATGCACTACTAGATTATGGAATCGACTGAATATAAATATATAAATTACGCCCTCATTTTTTATGTCCAAAAGTCCCTATCATTCTGGAGATTGAAATCAATTCTATATCCTACCCTTATCTCTTACCTATCCCTAAGATATCCCTATTTTACTTTTGTTTTCTTATATCTATGTTAATATCTCATATCTATATTAATATCTTATGCCCATCATATCTTAAACCCATTATATCTTATATCTATATCATTTTATTTCGTAGGTGTCAACTGCCCTTGGAGCAACAATCTCTACAAAAATGAAATTGCACCATGAAATTCAGTTAACACAAAAAGGACAGTTTGATATCCAATTATTCACTAATTATTCAATTATTCATTTCATCGTTAATATGTAGGAACTTTTAGTTCAAGGCATTTAGGCAATTTCACGTTTTCTAAATTCACTGCTTAATACTTCATGTTGCTCCTTCCTTTTTCCTCCACATACTACGTAAGGTAATTAAATGTTTAGTTTATAAAATATTCTGTTAATATAAAGATTTTATACTTTTAATTCGATTTATATGAATTTTTTTATTAAATAAATTCAGAAAATTATGACAGAAAAGGGAATACATTAGTTCTATGAGAATAATTTCAAATAATCTTGTGACTTATACTTTAGTTACCTCCAAAACAAATAAATATTCTATATATCCGTCGACGTAAATTGCTATCTAACTTTGTTGGTGAATTTTCTATATATACTTAGTTTTTTTTCACCTGTGTGGTTTGATATTTTAATTGTCTATCGACAGTTGTAGATACCTTTCTATCCGTACCCTCTGGTATGAGGGACGTGCTTCATTAATACATATCGCAAATTCGCGATTAAAAATATATACGCACCAAGTTAATAAATAATAACTTAACAAACATTTTAATTACATACGATTACACGTAATTTTTTAAGTAGCGCATATATATTTTTATATTTCGAAATCGAGAATAACATAAGTAAAAGAAATTAAAGTTGTGCGAAGTTATGGAACGTAATCGATCTCTGCTTTCCATTCTGTTAAGTATTAAATCGGAAAAAACCAGTATTAATATAATGTTTATAATTGAAGGAAGTTATAAAATATAATAAAAAATGAATAACTATTATTATTACCACTTATTATGTACACAGTAACACTTGTTATCTTATATAAAATAAATTATAATAATAATTATTATATTATACTAGCTGACCCGTGCGAAGTCTTCGCACTATATCGCCATCTAGCGTGTTCCAAGTATACAATTTGGCTAAGATATTTGATGTGTCGCCCACAGATGGCGCTCATGCCAATTGTTATAAAAATTAATTTTTTTATTAACAAAAATATTTTTTTGAATTTTTTTATATGTTTCTAAAATCTAGTTTTAAAATACTGTTCATTGAGCTCACACGTATAATTTACTCGATGTTTATATGTGTGCAATGCGCTATCACTTTCATTATCGAAATCATACGACAACGATTACGAAATTTCTAAATCAATGTTGCTAGAGAAAGACATGTTTGCTACGGATTTTCAATAAATTTTCACAACTAAACATTGGGTAATTTTACATAGAACAGATCATAGGCATTAATCGCTCGAAAATGGCGGATAGAAAAGTCGCTTACTGTTAATAACCTATCGAAAATAACTGTCAAAAAATTTATTGGGAAGCAACATCTATTACTTCTATACGATATTGGATAACTAGTGAGTGATTTGTCCTAACATTGGTAGATAGCTTGTGATGATAGTAATTCCTATCTGTTGTGATGTGTTATTGATTTGAAAAACTGAAATGTCAGTTAGAATTTCTATCCATAGTAAATATCATAAAGCATGGATAGACAGAATATTGGTTTAACATTGGATAGACAGAATATTGGTATAACATAAAAGCATGGATAGACAGAATATTGGTTTTTGGACATTAGTCGTCGGTATTTTTATCAAACTTAGGCAAGAGAGAATTTTTGATATCTAACGTCGTTTGTCACAGATTATTTGATTTATCGTCCCAATATTTAATACACATTGCACTGAACATACGTTCAGTGCAATGAGTATTAAATATTGGGACGGAAGATACCTTCAGGTTCAACGTTTCTCGAGATAGTTTAAGAAGTTTATTATCAGAAGATCAGCTTCGGCATTATTCATTATATGTATCATACGCAATCTGGCAATTTTTTTTTAATGTAAGTCATCTAGTTTATAAAATAATTAAACTTTAAATTGTTGGTATGAAGTCGTTATATACTCCTGTGTAAACAGCGCCAATTATATATCAGTTTGGCAACGTAGCCTTGTTAAATGTCAAAATGACAGATGAATTTAACTGTTGGGAAAAATAACCTAAAAACGTGACCCCAATGTTTAATATATATTGCACTGAAAGTATTTTAAGGTTCAACGTTTCTGACATAATTTGAGATATTTATTAACAGAAGATCAGCATCGGCATTATTCATTATATTTATCATACGCAATCTAGCAATTTCTTTTTTTTAACCTAGATGACTTACAGTCATTAGTTTATAAAATAATTAAAGTTTAAATTGTTGGTATGAAGTCAGTACACATCCCTGTATAAATAACGCCAATTATTTTTTAGTTTGGCAACGTAGTCTTATCAAATGTCAAAATGACAAATGAATTTAACTGTTGGGAAAAATAACCTAAAAACGTAGCGTTCATTCTTAGGCCCGTAAGAACAATCAGAGTTTAAAAGACATTTTAGACATAATATCGTTATATCAACGAAGATTTAACTTCGTTTAAAGTGGAAACTGTAAATTACTTTTACTGGCCGAACTGGATGAGTTCTCTTTGTAGATTAACCGCGGCAATATGGCCGCCCGATTATTAACTCTTTATGTTTCCATGATTCTACCGGGCTGTCATTCAGTAGATGCCATTACCATCGTTGTATAAAAACATTTTTATAATGTGTTATAATGTTAACAGAGTTTACTTAGTAGATTTACGTTATAAAATAAAGCGAGTGGCAATTCTGACAGAGAAATCCTTATTATTTTTGAATGGTCTTAAGAATAATTTCCAACGTCCGTACATCGTTGACGTCCACGGGATGTGACGAGTTAAATCGTAATATCGAGTTAAATCGTAATATCGAGTTAAATCGTAATTTGCATAGCAACGGAACGGCACGATACCACGAGTTAAACCGTAATATCGAATTAAATCGTAATTTGCATAGCAACGGCACGGCACGATACCACGAGTTAAATCGTAATATCGTGCCGTGCTGTTGCTTTTCTTTTTTCTTTTGTATAATTTTATAAAATAAAAGGAAAAGTAAATTTCACGCTCCCATCGCTAAGAAGGTTATTTATGCAAGATTGCCACTTTTTTACGTTTATCGAAATAAAAGATATAACGTTGACGCCGTATTAATGATTTATAAACATTTTAAAACTAAAATAATGTCATTATTCTTGGAAAAAAAATCATTAGCCGCCAAGGAACGCCTGACAGATGTGAAACATTGAAATAATTTTTTGTGTCATGCACATTTTTACGGAACATTTTTATTTGAACGAATTGAAAATGAAAAAAACAAATATTCCGATAGTTGTTAATAATAAAATATTAATTTCATTTTATTATTTAATTTTTATGAAATAAGTTACCACAGAAATATTTCTTAACAATCAATTGAAAATATATTTTTAATTTTATAGTACTGTTTAGTACTGAAAGAGCCGAAAAGACCCGAAGCTGGCTAGAAAAAATACTTGTATTCTCATCCACTCATGATGCATTATTACGGATTGAAGTGGCGCGCTCACGAGATTCATTGATTGTATTCATTATAATATATATATTCGTCAATTTCAAATCTTGGAATAGAAAGAATTTGTGTTAAAGATTAATTAACAACAATGTACAATGAGGAATTTCATACAACCAATTTTATCTCAGTCATCAGGAAATTGTCTAAAACTCCTTATCATTCTGAGAATCGAAATCCCTTCTATACTCCACTTTTATCTTTTACATATCCTTAAAGTGTCGCTGTTTTTATATCTATGTTAATATCTTGTTCTATATTAATATCTATATAGATGTTAATATCTATGTAATTAAATAACGTTTACCAATTATTTACAAACTATGACTTGTTTTATATTGTGGCTATCTATAAGAATGCTTTTGGAGCAATAAGTTCGACAAAAATGAAGTTGCACCATTAAATTTAGTTAACAAAAAAAGGACAGTTTGACTTCCAATTATTCATAATTTTTTTAATTATTCATGTCATTGTTAATATGTAGGAACTATTAGTTCAAGGCATTATGTTTCTCAAGTATGGAGAACTTTTATACGAATTTCATATTTCTATTAATTATATAGGTACTTCTATCATCATTGGCAGTTTTTTCCATCAAATATAAAATCTACCTATTTTTCTATTTCTAGATCCTCTAAGGCGGCATAAATTAATAAAGAATTAAATATTGAACATCTCAATGGTATGAAGTCAAACAGCAGTCTTTGAATATTACTACCGGTCTATAAAATACATACGTCCATCATTAATCTAGGAGACGCTTATCGCAAAGCCAGCAGACCTATTTAATATCGATCTTTACGTCGAATCGGAAAGACAAACGAGATTTGAACCCATGTCCTATTTTTTATAGTACGAGTGCGCTTACTGTATAGCTACCAGCGAGACCTCCTGCCTTATTTAATATAGAGCTTTTCTTTTTCTAAGGCATCACGTTTTTTATATCGCCCAATATCTTCAACTGACATATTTTCCAACTGTCTACGTTTTTATTTTATTCACATACATATATGTGTATTTTTCGTCAAAACACTATATATGTATAGCTGCATAAAACATATTCGCACCCTTGACGTCACGAGCCTAGGAAGAGTACCAAACGGTAAAAGGATTTCCCTGTTTCGGAAAATACCTTCTATAATAATACATCGAATTTTTTGCGCCGACATTACAACACGGATGGCCATCTGTCCCGCTAAAAGGGCTCGTGATCCCTGGAAATAGTCACGGTGAATTCGACCGCGAATTCATCCGGTCAGCGTCCTCCTCTGCAAACAGAGGGCGGGCGGGCGACCCCTTTTCATTTTTCAACATTTTAATTATTGTTTTCCCGATTCAGAAATTGGAATTGAATTGCCGTCCGTTTTTAAAGATTGTTATTGCCTCCTTAAAGTATATTTTTGTAAAGGAATTCGTTTCGTAAAAGTTCAAGAAAGGCTTAGAAGTAATTGCTTTTTTCTTTCTCGGAAAGCAGTGTTCAAATGTAAAAGGATTTGAATTCATTTTCAATCAACTTTCGTTTCTTTTTATTAAGTGAAATATTGTCGTACGAAATATATAAATCTTTTTATATATACAACAGAAATTTAACTTTATACAAGTGTTCATTTTCGTTTGTGATACATAATGTACATTCTTTTTTCATATAAATTTAGAAGATGTTTAAAATAACCAACCAAAATCGTTATGAATTGTAACCATTGAAGTACCTATTTCGTACAATAGTAGCATGATGAATGGAGCATGCGGTGAATTAGATTGAGCTTAATCTCGAAATTTAATTTAATAAATCTAATTAAAATTATATTTTGGCAGCATTTCTTTCTGACATATGAACACATAATGTACGTTTCTTTTTAAAATCATTTTAGACGAAGATGTTTAAAATAACCAACCAATTTCGTTATGAATGGTAACCATCAGAGCATTTCGTGCTATAACTATGCTGAACTGAACATGTAGGGAATTAGAATGAGCTTAATCTTGAAATTTAATTTAATCATAAGCAGTAACATCGTTTTTGCATAAATATCAAGCTTTATATAGAAAAATTGAAAGAGAAAAATAAGTTTTATTGAAGGGACTCCGACTGTGAGGTCTTACAAATTACAATAAGGACCATTAAAGTTTCGAAATTTTACAATATTTGGTTTCTAGTCTTTATTTATTCCCATTCATTTAATTAACACTCTTTATTTGCTCTTGATATGTAGATATCATTATCTTAACGTGGTTTGTGTTTTTTACGGTTTTTATTTTTTAAAAATGACCTTAATTAATAATTATAAAAGCCGATCACGAAAAGGATATCAAATACAGTTTTCCAATCGTTTTCCACGCAATTATTTTCCCATATTTCACTTTTTGTTTACTTGTTTGTATTTCATATTTGTATTTTAAGTATTTAGTGTGATGTTTAAACTCGCCTTTAAACATCAAAGATGAAAAAACTTCAACAAATGACTCTTTGCAAACACATAACTTGTATGGATGCATGTTTATTAAGTCGATTTTGTTTATTAGAAATTGTTTGTTGTTTCTTTTTTATTATTACGTATACGTTTTGTATCAATTAAATAAATGAAAACAGTGAAAAATTCACTTTTGCTGAAGGGTGTTTATTCCCAATGTGGTTGATGTCCCATCCTCCATCCCCCGTCGTATCCAGCATTGAGAATATTAATAATCGGTCTGTTCTTAAGCTAGTCAAGCTGCATAGAATATGCCCAATAAATAGATTATTAAGTAAGGTGAATCGGTATTAATTAAATAAACATTTGTTTTCGTCTCATATTTTTCTATAATATAGAAATAAGTGAGACGAAAACACTTTTGGATTTGTTCAAAAAATAGAAATAAAGTATGAACATATAGAATTAATCAAGGGTCTTTCTACTGCATAGACTGTGCCCTATGGAATTTCATCGATAAAGCTTTTTAATAATGAAGGTTATTGTGACATAGATGGCGTCTCATGAAATATAATCGAATATGAACATATCGTCTAAAATATATCAGGTACTGATCAAAATCTAATTATAACGTTTCATACAGGAAAAAATATAATCAAATATGAACATATCGTCTCAAAATATATCAGGTACTGATCAAAATCTAATTATAACGTTTCATACAGGAAACATATAATCAAATATGAACATATCGTCTAAAAATATATCAGGTACTAATCAAAATCTAATTATAATGTTCCATCTAAGCTACGCAACGCCTACTCATAGGTACCACAGCCTGAAAAGTAACTGTGTAAACGGTTCCACGGAATTAAATATCACTATCATAGTAATTTCCGAATATTTTGAGATATTGTAATACAATTCGTGTCAATAGTTCAGTTTTAAGTCAGATTAATGTTACAGTAATCGAATATGTAAACGGAATATTATATATTTAAAAGCTAAAAGTTATTACATCACAGACAGAGAGTCCTGTTTCATTTAACTGTATTGATTTCAAAAGTTAACTATTTCGTCAAAAGTTATTTTATTATAATTATAATTTTTTTGAGATATTGTAATATAATTCGTGTCAATAGTTCAGTTTTATGTCAGATTAAAGTTTTAGTAATCAATTATGTAAACGGAATAGCATGTATTCAAAAGCTAAAAATGACTACATCACAGACAGACAGTTAAATTTCATTTATCCGTATTGATATCAAAAGTTAACGAATTTCATCTTAAATTATGTTACAATACGATTATTATATAGTATTATAAAGTAATTTATGACTTATATAAAATAAAAATTAAATAACTCCTAAATAACTACGACTCGAGTTATTTAAAAATTATCTAATTATATAAATCGAATTTAACGGCTCGAAAGTTTTCCTTTAATATTTAATTTTATTTATAATAAAAGGAAATAATGAATTCTAAAACACGTAACGCGTTTTCCGTGTCATCAAACAAATTACGTGACGTAATACGTGCCTCAACAGTGACACGGGATTTACATTACGTTTACGCCTCGCTAAACAATCGCATCGGAACAAAGCGCCGCCGTGCTAAGAGCGAGGTTGGACACACGTCGTATGGAGATGGCGCTGGAAAGCGTAATCTGATTTAAAAGTCCGTTAGAATTGATTACGGTTAATTGGACATTAAGTGAAATTCACTGTGCGAAAGGTTAATGGCTGAATCGTTTCGATCGGCGGCTGATAGACTCTGGTCCGCTCATCACGTAGATCCGGTATTTACGTTTAGTTACGTGATTTGGTATGTGTATTGGAAATGCGAAATGTTGTTATTGTAATCGTTGTCACGTTTCACTAGGGTAGTTTTAAATAGTTTTGGCTGAACATTTTTGCGTTATAATAATTTCTATTATATGACACTGAGAAGGAAAATCGAAATTAATTTTCATTTGGTATTAGTATAAAACTATAGATTATTTGAATTCGTTCACTGGTAATAATGATGTGCACGAAAAGTTCTCGGTTCATTTACTTAGAGGAAAGTTCGATAGATTTTAAATTGAATGTTTTGATGTCTCCGGAAATAGATTAGACTGAATAATCAAGTAATTTTCTTCTACCAACGTCGCCCAAAAATCATTGATACAAATAAATCGGTACTTATTGATGAATACTTAGTTTCTAGAAATGTTAGTAGTAATAGTGTGCGATATGTATTTTTAGGATTTTGCACTCAAAGGGTTGAACAAAATCCTGTAGGTGTATGGCAAAACTGTGTGTCCGTTTGTGTGTCCGCCGTCTGTCTGTCAGAAACTTCTAATTTCTAAGTAAAATAAGATAGGGACTCAAAATTTATAAGCCATATATAGTTTTTTTGACCCAAGGAAAAAAATGGCTATTATTTGAAATTATTCAAAGTTTCGAGGGGCACCCGAACATTATATGTAGAAGCACGCATATTTTTTTGCATAGACAAGTGGGATATAGACAAGCGTTGAATTTTTTTTGACCGGAAATCAAACATTTTAAGAACCATCAACATTGCCATTTTTAGATCCAATTTTACGGGGTCAATCTTAAAAATGATTTTACCTGGGAAGCTGTAATTTGGTCCTAATATTTCTCACATCCCATATTCAAACAAATCTAACTAAAAAAAAACTAAACACAAAATAATAAAAAAGTTTTGTGAAATAAAAGCAATATATTTGTGAAAAATTCACAATATTTTCACGTCTGTGAAAATTTTGTGTCTATGGGACGTTGGCAACGCAAATTCTTCTTGTGCTTAGCAGGTTTATTTCTGAATGTTTAATAAAGTTATCAACATACTTTTCATTACTTGCAGTGTTTCCAGACGGTCATCTATTATTTACTACATATATGTATGTATATGTATATATGTATATATATATATATATATATATATATATATATACATACTTAAATAATGATTGATCTTGTAGGTTTTCATACACACCTACGACCGACAAAAAATTCAGAGGAATTGTTGTGGAAAGAAATGCACAAGCCAACAATGCAATGCCTTTACACAAGTACGCAACAATAAAAAATAAGAGGCTGTTCCAGTAAAAACAATGAAGTGTGGATAAGTGCTGTACGATGCTTGGCTCCGAATAGCCGTCCTAAACAACACGCCACCATCAAGTGGCGGAACACGCAGCCACGGACCTTCGGGATGTCCACTCGACATGGCGATCGACGGTGAAAAGAGCCAGCGTTTGTGGCGCAGTTTATTTGTAAGGATTATGAAGAACGGGACACAAATGATTACTTCTGCTTTTCATTATTGCTCTCTCTCTCTCTCTATTTTTACCTCTCTACCTTGTCATAATAAACAATTTAAAAAATAATATAAGTTTATTTTGACTTCTCTGCGTAAAATCGCATTTTTATTTCACTACATCGAATGTTATATAAATTCGTCTATCAGGTTATAATGTCGTTGATTATGTATTATACAAACATTTTATTTTACTTGAGGTTGTCTGTTTTAATAATATTAGTTTACTAGCCCTCTATGTCAATTTCATATTTTAAATACATCAAAAACTTCTCAAGAATTTTAGCTCATTGCCTTTGGTTCATGTCATGTCAAATATTCCCATAAACTACTATAAATAATATGGATTATTAACGCATAGAAACTCAATAGTCACTGACGCAGGTTGTTCTTTTGTGTATACAGATATTTATTTTAACAGAAGCAATATAAAATAGCTCAATTTTAATGGAATAACAGGAAAAAACATGATCGAATGTGGTGTTTTTATCCATTAACAAGATACATTCTATAGGTAAATAACCTTTAAGTTAAAATACCTTCACATAATAAAAAACCGGAAAATCACCATAATACTATTTCGAATAAGAAATACTATGATTCGCTAAATGTGAACAATTTTTTTTTCTTGATAATATATCCCATGAAGCTTGGATGTCTGCAAAATAATTTAACTGAACAGTGTCAACCAGTTCTCTAATGTGTTATTTCAGTATATCCATAACCTCGCACAGCATACAAATGAGCGCTGAATAGTCCCATTCATCATAACCATAAACAATTTCTGTCATGTTCTACTTTCACAACCAACTTCCATCATATCTTTCACAGGTACATTTTAAAGTACGCAGCCAGCTCATTAAATCTTTGTTTGTTTGTCCCGGATAGGTTAGTACAATACGGCGCACTCGTTTCAGAGTTGTCTTCGGTTTGAGGTCGCAAGAAGATCACATAATGAGATCATCATTAATGTGAAAATAGGTCAACGTTACGATGTATTTGAACTAAATATGATATTTTATAATAAAACTCCTGCATGGAACATTTAAATTATATTCCGAAAACTACACCTTCTTCGGGGTTACAACATTTTTGACGAATGGATGGTTGTGTGATTCTATACATGTTTTGCTTTTAATTTTTTTGTTATTTCATTTTGAAGACATCATTTTTTAAATTGTTTTGTCAGTTATCAAATCTAATAATTTTTTACCGTCAATGACAGGACATATTTTTTCGAGGATATGTGGTTTTAAGATTTTGATGGCTTCGGTGACATCAAATAAAAAAAATATTTAACTTATTGTAAGTCTTTAAAGTATTCACATTAATAATTCAGTCATATTATAATCAATAAAATTCAGTTGACACACAGAGTTTAAAATATCGCTTAAACTTTCTAATCTTCTTGTCTTTATCATAAAAGATCCAAATGTAACGTAACTTGGAATTAAAACACAAGTGGTTCATTAAATGAAACATTTGAAACGGAAGTGGCTCATTAAAAGTACACTGTTGTGTAAACGAAATAATAAAACTGCAAAGTCATGATGCGTTCTTGTACACAAGAGAAAGGGATGCGTATAGTTTTATTCATTATATTTCGTATCGCTTGTTAGGATATGTTGCTATTTCCGTTTCCTCTACTCAATTTAAGTCGTCTTTTACTCGATTTCATATTGTCAATAAAGTTTCATGTCAATAAAAATATCACGTAATTAGATATTTCAGCTATATCCCAATAGAATTTCTTGGATAAAAAAGTGAAGTTTTAAAAATACACATATTTCAAGGTTTTAGATTTTTTTGAACAAGCACTTTAGGGATGTTCCACAACCATTAATTTACACATACCACTTTTCTACCTCCATCTAACTGCCCATTCACACAAATATTGATAATATATATTTTTTGAGTATTACCTACTGCCAATATTATTTATATGCGGTTTAAAATGCTTTGCTACTATGCCAAATTTCAAATTTCTAAGTGAAGCGGTCGGTGAGAAAAACGACTGTGACATAAGGACAGAAGGACATGTGACTGATCTTAAAAGGGTTCTCATTTTCTTTTTGAGAATTATAAAAAAAGAATTAAGAAATTAAAAAAAGAAACTAAGATAAAAAATAACATGTTTTATCATATTTTTAAATAACGTAGTCACTGCTACTATATATTTAACGTATTAAAACTCATGAATTAAATTCATGAATAAACTTAATTTATCTGGAAGCTGAATATTGGTACAGTAACTTAGTTGAAATAAAACCAAGTACATGTCATCAATGATAATTAATTAATTGTATATTAAGATTGTATCATGCACATCCAATAAAGGATGTTTAAAAAAACTATATGTTTAAAGAGCTACCTGTTTATTTAATTTATTTTTCTAGCCTGTATAGATTAGAAGATTTTTGGTGGAGTATATTGGTACAGTTACTTACTAATAATAAATAAGCTGAATATTGGTACAGTTACTTACTTGAAATAAAACCAAGTACATGACATCAATGATAATTAATTAATTGTATATTAAGATTGTGTCATGCACATCCAATAAAGGATGTTTAAAAAAAACTATATGTTTAAAGAGCTACCTGTTTATTTAATTTATTTTTCTAGCCTGTATAGATTAGAAGATTTTTGGTGGAGTATATTGGTACAGTTACTTACTAATAATAAATAAGCTGAATATTGGTACAGTTACTTGAAATAAAACCAAGTACATGTCATCAATGATAATTAATTAATTGTATATTAAGATTGTGCCATGCACATCCAATAAAGGATGTTTAAAAAAAATATATGTTTAAAGAGCTACCTGTTTATTTAATTTATTTTTCTAGCCTGTATAGATTAGAAGATTTTTGGTGGAGTATTTATATCGAAGGGATTATTATAATTCTATAATCGTAGCTATTAAAAATACGAATTACAAAAATTAATATAAGTTATAACGGGATTCTAGTTCCGAAAGAGTAAAATAAGTCAAACGCGTATATTATTTCATCTTTGTTTGATGACTATAAAATGATCAAGCGTCAACATTGGTAAGGCCAGTGTTTCTGATTCCAGTTCCGCTATAGCATGATATTGCAGACTTCGTTAACTAATTTTCTACAAAATGATTATAAATTAAAGTTTGATACTGAGTTGTTTTTTTCCCAAATGTTATGAGATTTTTGCAATCCACAGTACTACCGATAGGGTTTTGTAATGGTATCACCATAATTATTTCATTTGTAAGTTTCATTGAAATTTTTCTAATGGGTGCTCTCAGACATTGTAGTGAAGGATATATTTTTAATGCAGTTTTCTAAATTTGTTTGTAAATTTTGTAGGTTTTGTGACAATATATATATATATATATATATATATATATATATATATATATATATATATATATATATATATATATATATATTATTTAACTCCTAGAGTTAAATAATATATGTATTATGTAGAATAATTTTTGATTTTTGTTAGGTATATCTATTGATATCTATGTCTCCCAAAATCGATTCAAGGAATAGGTATTTATTGAGATAATGCCGCATCTTTTTTTGATACCCTTCACGGCTTGTAAGCATAAAATTCTAATTTTCTCAGTGAAACGATTTAGATTTTATGTATTATATAAAACAACTTTTTTATCTATGGGGTATATCTATTTATCTCTATGTTTCCTAAAATAAATTCAAGAAATGGGTATTTATTGAAATATTACTGTATCTTTTTTGATAACCCTTTAAGGTTTATTAGCGTAAAATTTTAATTTTCAAAATTTTAATTTTAACAATTCTGGTTTTAATTAAGAAGGTAATTCTGCCATAACTGCCATATTCAGAAACACAAACTAACTCCACGTTTTCCCAATTAATTCTGTTTCACGATATATATAATTAATTTAATAAAAATTATTCTTTTCTTCCAATTTTAGCAAAGCCATTATAAAATATTTTTTATTAAAGACAATGATGGCAATTAGGACTTAATTGATTTTTTCAGGTTCAATTAAATTTTTGTATTTCACCACATATGACAAAAACGGTAAGCGTTAAACGATTATGAATATGGATAGCCTTCCGTGATCCAGGATTATTTAGAAAAAAATCTAAGCCTAATTTAAACATAACATATAAACTCACAGTTTAGCAGTGATGACTAACATTAATAAGGTTTAACAAGGATTCGTTATGCATAACCATTTAAACAAGGCGTCGTCTTAGAACTATCTCAAATTTAACGACCATTTAACAAGTGTAATTGTCATTTAACAGCGTGGATAATGATCTTAGGGATTAAAGTTCGCATAGAAGGTGTCCAAAGTTTATCAGAGAAAACTTAGGTTCCATTTAGAGTTTATAAAATATTATGGTTAATCTCGCAAAATAGTTATACGTCTAGAATAAAATTCCACTTAAGTGAGATACATTATAACTGTTCGATCAGCTGAACACGATATTATAGAGAAAATGTTATTTTTGTTAAATATTCAATTTAGTCCTTTCCTCATGACTGAGTGTGTGCCACTAGGAATTGCCGACTCGCAAGATGTTATTACTTCTTTGCACTGCTCCAGGTCTTGGATACATCGTATAAAGTCTGTGGCTGGCATACTATATATCCTCATTCTTTCAAAGCATGTTCAGAGTAGAGAGTCACACAACTTGCAATACATTAAATATTGTGTTAATCTCCAAAACATGATATGAAAAATCCTAGTAATTTGTATGCATTTTAAGTTTTTGTTGACATGACCGCGAAATATCAAGCGATTACACAAAGTGACGAAAAGATCATAGACGAATAACAAGACGTTTTCGTGCATAGTTCATGCAAGTAAATGCACAATGCATGTGGTCATTGTCATCACTGCACATTTTCTATCATCAAAATGTAGCTTATTCCTCAGAGCCTTCGTGCTTCATTGTAGTTTTGATGTTTTGTAGCTAAGAACCTATTATACTCGTATGTCTATACATCGGAAATGACCACAAGCATTTTTTCAAAGCTTAGTGTTTGAAAAAAATTAACTGTGCGTGTCAGCTCCGACGCGCGACTCGAGTTTACTTTAAGTACGATTGTAACACTGTATATAAATAGGTAACACGTAATACGTATCAATATCATTAAATGTAAATGGATAATTCTTTAATAAATATTATAAATACTGATAACATAATTATTTTCAAATAAAACATAAATTATAAGATCATTTATACAACAACAAAATTAAAAAATATTTAGTAACGTCAGAACTCCTTGGGTTCAAATTAAAAAAACAAAATACTTTTTAATTTTGTAGGACAGAAAACACTAAGTTTTCACACATAATGATATTTAATGATAACATCTTGATATAAGCGAACGAGAGTAAACTATGTATGACACACTCTAAGAATAAAGAAAATGCCAAATAAACATATCGATATGTCACTTTAAAGATGCGCAGAAATGTTGCGCAGAGAGGCCACCTAACGGTTACACTTTTTTAACGCTCTGATTTTACTCCTCGTAAAACTTCATACCATGCACTATATATGAATATCGATTCTTAAGGAGTAAACTCTAAAAATATTTAATAATTGTTGTCTTAAAACATATGAAACCTAAATTTCCCTTAACGAATGGCATGAAACAATAATGTGGCATTTTTCAAGAATAAAATTATTTTTAATCCATATTAATAATAACTATCTTTATCAGATCAATTATGGACATAAATTTCAATATAAGGAAACTTTGATTACGAAGTCTGAATATCAATTTAGTTATTATAAAAACTAATTATTAAAATCGATCTATGAAGACATAGGTCATATAAAATGCATGCGAAGAATGAACCAGATGTATCTAGCGTCAAAATATTTCGACATGAGCTGCGAGCGAACACCTTATCGTCTTAATCGTTCATAAACATAACCCAGATATATATACATACATACAATACGCGCGTGTATACACTTATATAAATATACTTACACACGGTTAAGCCAGTATTACGGTGACTGTTTTCTCTATGACCCCAAGAGCGGGGAATGGGATACGGTCACAGTGAGCGATGTTTTGCAGTTAAAGTTGCTCATTTCGATGTAATCGTAGTATTCCTTAAAGAAAATCTCTTGCTAAGCAGTATAATCGCTATAGTTGAGTGCGTAAAGTTAGCATTCATCAAATATTTGAAATAGTATGATTTTTTTGTAGACTCGAAAACTGAAGCGGCTCTCGATAAATCGATAGCTTTCAAATGGGGTTTTCATATATTGAATTTATTTGGCGTTAATTTTGTAGAAATTCATTATTCACAATTAAATGAAACTACGTGATGTAGTATTATTTCTACTATCTTTAATTTCTTTACCACGACCTAGGTTTCGTTGTATTATGTTAACATCTTCAGTTGGGATATTAGCCCAATTAGGCTAATACAACGAAACCTAGGTCGTGGTAAAGAAATTGAAGATAGTAGAAATAATACTACATCACGTAGTTTCATATAATTGGGGTTTTCATATTTAAACTAATTTTGATAACATTTCTACTTAGTGCCGGGTAATGATATTACTTGTTATTGTAATCGGCATTATATTTAGATTTTAAGACCGACTAGATATTAATCTCATTCTTGGCCAACTGATATTATTAATTGAATACATCTTTGCTAAGAGCCCACCTGAAGATGCTGTAATGCAACGAAACCTAGGTCGTGGTAAAGAAATTAAAGAAAGTAGAAATAACACTACATCACGTAATTTCATTTAATTGTGGTATTATTAACTAAACTAAAATTTGAGAATGATACTAATTTGATAAGTAGAAAAAAATTAAAGTGGGCATATAATGCAAAATTTATTTATTTATAAAATGTATACTTCATGGAAAAAGCTTATCAAGTAACTTATCCACGAGGAAAATCTTGCAAGACATGTACGAGTAAACAATATTTTCAGAAATTGTATAAGATATATTAGAATTTCCTTTTGTGCCTCGGTAATAGAAACAACATAGATCTGCATTTTATGAACAGTTTAAAGAACTGTTGAGAAAGTGAGAGAAAGAGAATCTAACTTTAAGTGAATCTTACATAACTTTTCGATTAAGATCTTGTTCCTTGTTTTCCTTCTTATCTTCCTATTTTCGTCCCCTTCTTGATTTTTTTCAAATCCTGATTCATTTTGTACTATATTTAGCACATAGCTTCTCCAAATAATTTTTTTTATTATTATTGCATAGTTTTTCTCCAGCGTTTGCATCTCAAGAGCAGCTTTTACTAAGTTAAAAGTAACTTATATCTGAACTTGAACTGCTATATGTGTTACGGATAATTTTTATTTATCATTTATTATACGGAACATCCAGCTCTTAGTGTATGAAAGTTAATGAGTGAATTTTAAGTTTATTAAGTATCAAAACAAAAGTAAGCTTAAATTCTAAAAAAGTTCAAGTATCATTTTAGTTAAAGTTTTATTCAAATTGAACTAGTAGTTCGTGCGTAATGGTTTTACAAACAGACAAATTAACAGAAGTAACAAAGTTTTTAAAAAGTTATTTTGGCTTTTACTCGATCCCAAACACGCTCTTAACATTATATAATATTTTATGAAAATATTCAATATGATATCAAATACATTCTTCTACGTTTCCCCTATGGAATGATGTTATATGATAGCGTGCCTCGCGGTTTCACCAGCATAAAATTACCTTAATTGTAGGCTTTAAAGGTAAGTTAGCCAGTCAAAGATCGAACCGACTAAGCAAGTGAACCGTGCGGTAACTTAACTTACTATTATCTATCTTTCTCATCTCATCTATTATCTATCTCAGCAGTCCTTAAATGCCTAAGCTCCGTTCACCAAGCGACATCGGTCGTCGGAATCAGGGGTATACTCAGAATGGTATGTCAATAAATAAGTTGGTCATCCTACCTTGTACCATTTAAGCAGCGTTCTTCGACTTCTGTTGCGTTTTTTTATCATCTATAGTTATTATTCTTCCTTATAGCATAGTACTTCTAAAAAAATATTTTTGAAATCACGCCTGTAGTTCCGAAGATTGGCGCGTACAAACAAATAAACATCAACAACAACAAAAACAATCAAATACATATTTTCCTTAATCATCTAACCTAAGGATTCTCAACCTTTTTTGCATTGAGCCTTCCCCGTTATAAAAGAATATACTCGTGCTTCCTTTTAATTATTTTTCATTGTTATAATAAAAAAAACTCATAATTTTAACGACCTTTATATCTCAATTACAAATATAATCAAATGAATTAAGACTTTGGTGTTTCCTCCTAAATATAATTAAGAATAATTATATAATAAAATTGTATTACTGCTGTATTTGTGCTCGCATACGACCGAATGAAGTATTAATTGCATTTAAAACTTTTAATGGTAATTTCTATAGAATATCCGAACACATTTGACCACTCTTATAATCTCTTTATGCCTCTCTAGAAAGCCGCGTCCCATTAGTTGGAAAATCCTGATCTAAAATATAATACATATATGTTACTACTATATGTTACTAATGAACACTATATTTGAAGATATTATATGGGAACATGAAATGACTGTTTCAAATTTGCTTAGGTTTAAAACTGTCAA
Organism: Druceiella hillmani; assembly: GCA_039881145.1. Classification (NCBI taxonomy): domain Eukaryota; kingdom Metazoa; phylum Arthropoda; class Insecta; order Lepidoptera; family Hepialidae; genus Druceiella; species Druceiella hillmani. The sequence goes on along the minus strand of JAYKKI010000052.1, from coordinate 10,226,856 downwards.
TTAAAAAAACTACAATATGTCTGTACACACTTACGGTGGTCTTTCTTCGCCAAATTCAGTACTGATAGTCGTAAAGATGCTATTTTAAAAAAATATTTAGGTATTTTTGACGGCTTCATATCATAGCGATTCGTAAGATATAATTAAAATAGCTGTGTAACGCTCAGTGTATCTCCGACCTAACGTCCGGGCCCAGTGCCTTCATTACCACGACCACCGTACGTTCCTCGTTCGCGTCTCGCGCTTATTAAGTCCACATCAGTCAGCGGTATCTAGTTTCGCGCGGCCCGTTGCCTGCCTCACGCGTATCTGTTATACGTAGGTACTTTTAGTAGTTATTTGTTACGGCCAAACGTGACACGAGAAATACGTTAACTTTGTAAAAATTTATGAAAACTAAATACTAATAAATAATTGTAGTTACTTGATCTCAGTAACTTCCGGAACGAGTATCTTATGTTACGTTATCGCTAATCGATCAAATGGCGACTTTCAGAATTGTGTCTTTCATGAAGAAAATGTTTGCAGTATTTTTGTTCATTTTGTAGTTACAATTTTTTTAGTTTTCTGCGACTTATAAAAAAAACATAATTTTTTTAGAAACAAATAATTTCACCCTATGTACGTAATTGTTTATAAAGAAACAATTTCACCCTATGTGCGTAATTGTTTACAAAGAAACAATTTCACCCTATGTACGTAATTGTTTATAAAGAAACAATTTCACCCTATGTACGTAATTGTTTAGAAAGAAACAATTTCACCCTATGTACGTAATTGTTTAGAAAGAAACAATTTCACCCTATGTACGTAATTGTTTATAAAGAAACAATTTAACCCAATGCACAAACAAATATTTTGTAACACAAAATTCAGGGTAGCAATTCAACATATTGCTATCTGAAGGAGAAAAAAATAATCCATAAATAATTTCTCCCATCTTGAAACTTGAATACCGTCCTTGAGCAGTTTTCCCAATATAAGTTTCGTCGTGGAAAACCTTGGAAATGAACAGGTACAATATAATTGCCAATAAATTGTCGTTTACTCAACACTGGTTACGGAAGCGAAATCGTTTTGGAACGTACGACCTTGAAAGCAATAATGTGACTGTTTTTTGGGAAAAAAACGATGCTGATAGAAATATTTCGGATATTAATTGTATAAGTTGTAATAAAACATGAAATTATTATGAAATATTTACAGGAAAATTTATTTAATAAAATTGATATCATGAAACCGACAAAGTGCTTGTTGGAAAATAAAACAGAGTTCTTTACTTATTTATATTTCTTAAATTCGTTGATGCGATTTAACTGAAATTATTTCATTTCAAAGTAAAAGAAAATATTTTCAACCCCAACTTACATATATATATATATATATATATATATATATATATATATATATACTTATATATTTATATATATATATATATATATATATTAAACCAGGTAGCTAACTGAAAACTAATTAATTATCAAACGTGAACTAGCAAGTAACTCCATAATCGTATTCCTAAAGCGGGCCAATGGAGCAGAAAAAACATCAAGACTTGACGCCTCTCGCAATACCTCACCGATCAACATAAGTGCTTGAAAAACTTGTGAATGCTTCAAGATATTTATGCGCGCTCTAATATGACTTCGCGAAACAAATTATGACTTCGTTCTTTCACGCCCTCTCACATAACTCAGGAGAATAAAGTGTTACCAGAACCAAAGACCGGGGAGTTATCAACATAATTACTTTATAATTTAAAGAAAATAATGGCATATATAAGTGAGATATCCTCTTTGATAGATAAAGAATTTCGTGAAATTCACACGGAAACGGGCAAACGGAATCATGGCTAATGACTCTATGAGGCACTCAAATAACACCTTAACTTTCGATTCCAGAAACGTGAGCTTTAAGATATTTCATACTACAAACCCTTAGTAGTTTCGTAACATAGCCACGGGAACGTACTCACATTAGAAATGGAAACCTAATTCTTTCAGCACACCCAAACCGTTGAGCCTAGAATTTATTGGATAGGGCCTTATAATAGATTACAGATTTCTTTCAAGAAAGAAGTTCGCAAAATTCATACGGGAAAGAGAAAAGAATGGAATGTTCACTAATGATAGTATGGGGCACTTAAATAACAGCTTAGTCTCAATATTTGATTCCAAAAACGTGAGCTTACTAAATAACCTTAGGAATACCTCAAAGTACGGGAACGTGCTCAAGGTAGATATTAGAACAGAACTTTAATCAAAGTGATAAATTCTCCCGTTCGAGTGCGCATTTTGGGCGCATATAAACATTTAGGGCTAAGGTTATATTGTATTTCTATCAAAGTTTCTGTAAGAATCTAATTACTTTGCACTATGCGTTGCCGTATTGCCTAGTATATCTTTCACAGACATGAAAATATCGCGAATCTCTCAAAAACAATGGAAATTGAAATCATTGCTACTCGTTTCCGGTAAATTTTGCGTTTACTTATTATACCGTTGTTTTTTGTCATATTTTGACTGTAGAACCCTAAATTTATGAGAATAAGAATCATTGCTACCATTTTCCGGTTAATTTTAAGGGTACTCAATATTCTTTTTTTCGTATATTGACTGTAGCACTCTCAATTTATGAGAATTAGAATCATTTAAACTGTTTTCCGGTAAATTTTAAGTAATACTGTGTTCCGGTAAATTTTAAGTTTATTGTACCCTTGTTTTTCTTTCATATTTTGACTGGTAGCACTCTAAATTTATGAGAATTAGAATCATTTAAACTGTTTTCCCGTAAATTTTAAGTAATACTGTTCCATTTTTTGTGGTATATTTTTACTGTAGCATTCTAAATTTATGAAAATCAGAATCATTGCTTCTGTTTTCCGATAAATTTGAAGTGTACTGTACGGCTGTATTTTTTTATATTTTGACTTTAGCACTCGAAATTTGTGTATCATAGCTACTATTTTCCAGTAAATTTTAAGAGTACTCAATGTTATTTTCTTTCATATTTTGGCTGTAGCACTCTAAAATTTTTAAATAAATATTTTTTAAATGTTAACTATTATAATATGTTAGGGTCTAAATGCTTTATGACAACTACAGTGAATTTGAAGTTTTTATATCAAACCCTTTCTAAGAATAATGACAGTGATTGATGAACTGATAAAGTGATTTCATTACCACCGAAGTCAGTTTTTTGGAACCAGTAACAGTTTTTTTTAATTTTTGAAATAAAAAGCTTATCGGGTTAAATATGGGATATTGAAATGATTTTGGTTATGGTCTAAATTTTTACGCGTGTCGCATTGAATCAAATCTCATCGTATAGGTTTTTCGAAATTAAATGTTTTTGAACCACTTTGTAGGATTGTTCGTATCTCAAAAGAAAATAATGGAAGCTTTATATGATCACTCTATCATCTATCACAGCCGTTCTTTTCAAAAACACTTTAACTTAAAAGCTTGAAATTTCGCATAATTATAAATTAAGTATATTAACCCGTTTACAGCTCAATACTGTATATACACCAGTGAAATATATATTAAGCAAGATATTTACATGATGAGTAACAATATTAATATATGTAAATATGTAGTTTAAAAGCAGCATATACTATTTACCCTTAAATATTTATACAACTGTAACAAAAACCTGTTTATTGTTCATACAGATGATAATATGCATCAAACTGGATTTATTTCAAGGAACTATATATATATATATATATATATATATATATATATATATATATATATATATATATATATATATATATATGTATATATACATATATATATACATATATATATATATATATAATATATATATATACATATATATATATATATATATATATATATATATATATCACCCGTCTCTGGAAAAAAATTTGGACCCGGAGTGGAAAAAAATTCTAAAGAAAAATTTGGAGCCGGAGTTGCGATTTGGACAAAAAAGTTTCATTTTCTGTTTGCAGAAACTCGCTTCAAATATACTTAGTTTAATTGATATTGATTCTTTGCTATATATTTATAAGTGTATAAAGTACACTTATATTACGATTTAGACTCGTTCTTCTAAGGCTCATATATTTAGGTTCATATATTTATTATGAAACCCCGTGTGTGAATGATAAGCTTTCAAAATTTTTAACTTGCCTGTCTTGTTAATAATTTTTATAAGGCGTGACTTTAAATGCGAGCAAGAAGGAAGCAATATGAATGGCAAAAACAGGGGTGGCGTTGGGTCGCGGGAGGGTCATTCTATCACTAAAGTTCAATATCACAAATTTAAAGTGGAGCTGCAAGCAAAGGCTAATAGCTAATATATATGTACATACACGAGTATGTGTATATATATATATATATATATATATATATCTTTTTTTTTCACATGAAAAATATTAGAGCTGCTTTCCTCTTTGCCTCGCACTTGACTATTGCTGAATTAGAAAAATTTATTTTATTCGCTGTTGACAATGAAGTCTGGAGAAAGAATGCTGGGACGATTATGAATGAATACTACGCGTCGTAATGAAGAAAAATTTTAGTCGATATTTAGTCCTAACTCTTTACAAAGTTAGACTGTATGAAAATGTTCAACCGAATAGAAAGTCGGTTACCATGTCAGGGGTTATGAATGCAAATAGTCCTAGTGATTTCTGATGTCATATTCTCTTTTCTTTTTTTCCCTTTTACATAATCTGATTACGACGTAGCAAAATTTATCCGGCGGAAAGACCTAACAAAATCGCTCACTCATTCCCATAAGCCATATTTTACATCATAGGCGTAGACCTCCTTCATTTCATATTACTGCCTGCTTTTTCCTACCAATTTTCTCCAGCTGTTCTTTTAATGTCTGCGTTCGAAGGAATTTTAACTTTTTTCGTCATCGCTTTCTGAAGCAGGAGTCAGTTCTGTTGTTTTTATATATTTTTTCTTCACATAATTTGCTCGTTATATAATTTATCTATCGTTATAAATAGATTAGAAATAAGAAATATTTATTTTGACTTAAAACGAAAAGGCCAATAGCAATTTTTAAAATACAGGATGCAGTTATATTATTCATCTCTCAACTTTCGTCACATGGACGAAAAAGCTAGTCTTTATATCGCCAAAATCCCTTAACAAATTTGCATTTTAATGTTAATAGACTCGTCAGTGTCCTTAAACAATTGTTGTTACAACAGCAACAGTCGGTGTCGATGTCGCGTCACTTTCCCGTAATCGAGATTCAAATGAATCGAGTAGACAACTGCAAATCCAACTAAATAACACCAACAAGTGGTTGAGTAAGTAGTCTCTAAATGCAGATGTCCATAAATCTCATCACGTCACGTTTGCGTTTATACTTGGAGATGGCACATTGGTCGATCTAGGTCAAGATATACTATCATAGTTCTCTTGTGTTAAACGTCTAGGTTTTCACCAGGATAGCAGGATGGAACGGAAGAACTATATTAAACATATGCGGACAAAATAATTAATAGATTTAGAAATCTACTTTGGCTTCTCTTCAACTCATCCTAAGAAATAATCTGAGAGTCTCTGTTCAATCACAAAACAGACTTACGGCAACAACTGTAGTCTTCAATTAGCAAGTCAGATATTCTCTGCCTTCAAAGACTTCAAGACAACATTATAGTAGTTTTATCTGCCGTTTCCTGATTCACTCGCAACTCAGAGATTCACGACTACCTGGAAATAACAACTATCAATGAAAAAGCTAAACTCTACTCTCACAAATACAAGGTTGGACTAGCGGCTCGTCCAAATCCGTTATCTCATGTGCTGCCATTGTTCAACTCGATTAAGAATTGAAGAGAGTTGTTTTGCCTGATCAGGGATAGCTAGGTTATGATCCTAACTCGCCACATTGATCTAACCTCCTGTAACTAAATTACACATAGTCTGAACGACTAATTGCAGTAATAGAAAAAAATATCTTTAAATTTATACCTACCAAGTCAGTAGATTTAATTATTACTTAAAGGTTAACGACCATATGATAGCCTTAATTCGTTTAGTCGGTAATTCGTTTAGTCCAATGAACGAGTACTTATTACTATTCAGCACGCTAGCCGAGTTTAAATTAGACTTAGATTAGTTCATTGAGAGCTCTAGACATCTTCATATCATCCTTTTGCAGATATCAATTTGTTCTCTATAATTTCATTCCATGTTTAATTATGAGTTACGCCAGTAAGTTCAAATTACACCAGACTCCATATTTTTACCTAAATTTCAAAACTGAAATTTGAATATACGTTTTTGTTTCATCAAAAAGTTAACTTCTCAAAATATAGAGAATAAAATCTTGAATGTTTAAATTACCTTTCGTTTCGACTGAAACTAGGAAAAACATTTAAAGTTGTGCTCCACTTTTCACTTGTTGATTTTTCAGGTATAATATAATGTATGGAAATTGCGGACAATTTTCTCTAAATCTTTCACGAAGTTGTGAGAATCATGCATGTCTCAAGTTTATAAAATTTTTAGATTTTTTGCCGACAGGATTCAAACGGAACCTTGTTGGGCCATTGGACCGTACCAATGCTATTTATTTGTCCGTTTATCTATAAGAGACTTTTGACCCCACAAAATAAGGTCTACATAATATTACTTATACCTAGTTATAAATTGAAATTATATACGTTACATTATGTAATTCTTTGATACCAAAAAATATATTTAAAATTATGCACAAATTTATTTTATTTATAAAGGGGCGTTCATAAATGGAAAGAGAATTTTTTTCTAATAGTATATAGGATGTTGTAATACTTCATTATCCTTTTATATTAATATTTCATTACCCATCGTCTTTTTTTACTCTAAAAAGTGTCTTCAGTAACACCTGTTTCTATTAAATAATATTATTAATATCATTCTTTTTTCGTTGTATAAATTTTGTATTGACAGGTAATAAAAATATTTCACTGGAAATAAAAAAAAATTGACGACAAATTTAAAATTGCAAAGGGGAAGGGACACCCTGTACGTCCGTAGGCTCAGTTATTGTATTATTTTTTGAACACAAGTAGTGTAAAATTACATAGCATAGGACATGACAGGACCTCGGTTGTACCACTTCCGCCTCTAAAGGGCCACATTAATTATGGAAACCCCCAAGGGTAGTATGGAACACTCGCAGTGTAAACCGATTAGAACTAGGCAACTTAATTTACATATTTAATGTTTCTTGTTAATGGGTTTTACTTGTTCTAAAAGAAAATTTATACTTGTTATCTCAGTACACTCGGTGGAAGAAAGATGACCTCGAAAATATAAAAAATCACGTCCAAATTTGCCTAAATAGTACTTGTTGCATCAAATTCGATACTAAGAAATCTAATGCAGTAAATACCGCCATTTTCACGCAACATATTTAGATCAACGTACTTGAGACGTTCTTTATTTAGTCTATTTTATGCGAGTGAAAGATGATATGTATGTTATATTAATTTCACGTTATTTTATTTACTGGTAACAATAATATTAGCAGAAGATTTTAAATATACGCAAGTATTTTTTTATATTTTATCGACAAACTTCAACAGTTCATCAACGTGTTGGCATTTACAATTATCAAAATAGTATAGTTTTAATGTTGAGTCATCAACACGTCAGGATATGACATCGCCCAGACACAGTTTCCGCTTCAGGCAGTCTGGGAGCGCGTCCTTGGTTTACGGCAGCGTGACCTTTGCGACTTCCAGCTGCGCGACGCGGCGACGCGCGTCGACGGCCCCGCACCTCGCGACAGGTGTCTACCACCGTAACGATTAGTCACATCATTTTGTCAACGCTTCTTTGTTACACTGCCGTTTTATTTGGACCGTAATTGTTGATTACAAGAATCAGGGTCGTCTTGCCAAAGTGCGAGTGTTTCCCAACGTGGCTGATGTCAAACAAGTAACGCTGCGTTATGGATAACGAAGTGTTTAATTAATAGGAAGTAAATTGCGTAAAGGAAATCGGCGAAATGTGGCTTGGCTTTTGTGAAATAGAACATAATTTATAAAAAAGCTGGTATTTTTAAGAAAATAAAGAACCAAACAGTTCTGCGATTGATAATCAAGAAGGAAGGAGTAAAATATTAAAACCAATTTGTAATCATAATAGAAAACAAAAAAAACTACCTTCGTTAAAACCAGAATATATTTTTAATATTTCAAGAAATGTTAATAAGTTTTTAGAAACGATTACAAAAACTAATCGATATCGAACGCCTTTTTAATATGTAGCCGTTACCTTAATTAATTGAAATTAATCTGTCGACTGATTTGTGTTTTTTTTTCAAAATTAATATCTTTGTCTTTTCGAGTTTTACGTGGCTTTTTTTCAACATTCTTGTCTGGCCTGCGATTTTCATGAATTAGTAAATTACATCTGTTTATGAGGAATACTACGGGGCTCAATCTGCACTTAATTTCATTTTACTGATTCAAAACGTCCCGTAGAAACACTATTTAAAAATTATTATGGAAAATTACCAGACTTTTCACAAAAAAAGTACAAAATTTCTCATTTGTCTCATTGGCCATTTAAATAAAACTTTTGGAGGTCTTATTCTTTCAATTTCAATATACAAGAATGTCACAGTGTGCATAATGTGTAGGCCCGACACTATATACACTTTTGCCGATCTCTTTTTATCGAATTCCGTGATGTTAACCTATTTTAAAATTCGATAATATTAAAAGCAGGTAAATCTTCATGAAGAATATAATCTATAATTTCAATTTACACATTGTATTACATATATACATAGTATTACACTGTATTACATACATCACTGTATTACAATGTATTATATATATCTAAATATTCGTATTATTGTGTACCCCGTAAATCATGAAACTTAACCGCGATATATTCTCTTATTGTTCAATGTTGTGGATCTGAAAAGTGAGTGTATTCTTTCAGTAACTTAGCAGGGCATACAGCAAAGAAATATTTATAAAAGGAGATAAGAAAAACAATGTAATAAAACCAAATCCAAAGTCATCTAAGAGCGGGGATTTATTATCTTATTGATTAATGTTGCGGAGCTGAAACGTTAGTGTATTCTTTCAGTAACTTAGCGGGGCATACCGTAAAGGAATATTTATAAAAGGAGATAGGAAATTTAATTGTATTTATAAAACCAAATCCATCTATGAGTGGAGATTTATTATCTTATTGTTTAATGTTGCGGAGCTGAAACGTTAGTGTATTCTTTCAGTAACTTAGCGGGGCATACCGTAAAGGAATATTTATAAAAGGAGATAGGAAAATTAATTGTATTTATAAAACCAAATCCATCTATGAGTGGAGATTTATTATCTTATTGTTTAATGTTGCGGAGCTGAAACGTTAGTGTATTCTTTCAGTAACTTAGCGGGGCATACCGTAAAGGAATATTTATAAAAGGAGATAGGAAAAGTAATTGTATTTATAAAACCAAATCCAAAGTCATTTAAGAGTAGAGATTTATTCTCTTATTGTTTAATGTTGCGGAGCTGAAACGTTAGTGTATTCTTTCAGTAACTTAGCGGGGCATATCGTAAAGAAATATTTATAAAGGAGATAAGAAAATTGTAGTTATAAAACCAAATCCAAAGTCATTTAAGAGTGGAGATTTATTATCTTATTGTTAAATGTTGCGGAGCTGAAACGTTAGTGTATTCTTTCAGTAACTTAGCGGGGCATACCGTAAAGGAATATTTATAAAAGGAGATAGGAAAAGTAATAGTATTTATAAAACCAAATCCAAAGTCATCCAAGAGTGGATATTTATTATCTTATTGTTTAATGTTGCGGAGCTAAAACGTTAGTGTATTCTTTCAGTAACTTAGCAGGGCATACAGCAAAGAAATATTTATAAAAGGAGATAAGAAAAACAATGTAATAAAACCAAATCCAAAGTCATCTGAGAGCGGGGATTTATTATCTTATTGATTAATGTTGCGGAGCTGAAACGTTAGTGTATTCTTTCAGTAACTTAGCGGGGCATACCGTAAAGGAATATTTATAAAAGGAGATAGGAAAAGTAATAGTATTTATAAAACCAAATCCAAAGTCATCCAAGAGTGGATATTTATTATCTTATTGTTTAATGTTGCGGAGCTAAAACGTTAGTGTATTCTTTCAGTAACTTAGCAGGGCATACAGCAAAGAAATATTTATAAAAGGAGATAAGAAAAACAATGTAATAAAACCAAATCCAAAGTCATCTAAGAGCGGGGATTTATTCTCTTATTGTTTAATGTTGCGGAGCTGAAACGTGAGTGTATGTTTTTCAGTAACTTATCAGGGCAAACAGTAAAGTAATATTTATAATAGGAGATAGGAAAAGTAATTGTATGATTTACACAACTAAAATAATCTCGAAAAGGAAATATTGTATTACAATGGTTAATATAATATTATATGCAGAAGAACTATGTAGACTGCGGCGATCGTATATCTCTCACCAATAAAACTTTAATGAAGTTCTTATAGTCAACCAAAGAAAATAACAGTATTTTTAAAGGTAATAAGCATTGTATATCTCTATAGATCTTCTCCAAAACTATTATGTATATTCGTCTCTCTCACGCTTTGAACACATCGTATCGTCTATGTCATTTGTGTCGATACCATTTTGCAAACATTAAATCTTGAAATCACGATTAGTTTAATATAATAAACTTATGCGTGGTATGTTATACCTTTAATTTTATTTATATTAAGACTGGTATATCTAAACTTCTAGAATGGCCATGAAGTTATATTGGCTTCTGCGAACAATGTTTGGTTTATAAAATTATCTGTTAAAAACGACCAGCCACAATGCTGCCGTGTAAGCAACTGAGCTATATATGTGCATGCACACATTTTATCGTGGGTGGTTATTGATTTTAATATATGGGTACTGCTTTTCTATTGTAGTAATATTTGTATCTTTTATATAAATAATACTAGATAGATTGACCAAACTTTTAAGATCATATATAATCCCAAACTTTTTTATAAAATAAAATAAAAATCTGTATGTTCAACACTAGACATATACTTGCATACCCAAACAGTTTTTGATGTGAAACATCTATAGGCGCAGGTATAAACCGGACCGTTGGCGTGGCGACGCTTGCCGTGGCGACGGGTCGCCACGCTATACTAAGGTATATATATACAGTATATATGTAGTAGAGTGTATTTTTGTATTAATTGTAAATAAATGTTAATTAAATAAAGTCACCATTTTCTGTAAGAAATTCGTAATACTTTATTTTTTCATTATGCTATATTTAGTTCCTGTAATAATCTTGTCTTTTATGCATATTAGTTGTACGAACACGATGTTTCACATCTGCCAGGCGTCCCGTGACGACTCACTGTTTTTTTTATGTATTTGTTAGGCCAGGATATAATTTATGGATTGTATAAAAACATTAGTGGGCGGTGCAAAAGTTAGTAACGTACTTGTTATTTTTTTATTATTTTCCTTTCTTATTCTTTTACACGATTTATAGGGGGCGATTATTTTTGCTCGATTAATCAGGTTTAAAGTGATTTAAATAATTTTACTATCCGCTTATTACGAATTTACTGTTTCTTCAGTTAATACGTCCTATAAAGAAGAAAAAAAGAAAAAAATCAGCACCGAAACGCGGCCTGCAATTGTCTTTTTTCGTAATAAAGAAATCTGAGTATATTATAGTCAACTTAAATTATCCATGTCTGTTAACTTAAATTATCCAAAACTTTTATTCTTCGCACCATCGCCGATACAAGTAGACTGGCAGCAATTGTGACCGTCCACGCTCAAAATGAGTTCAACTGAGAAAAAATTCATTGTTATTCCCAAACGGAATAGACGCCTTACAGCATCAGAAATATGCGCCACAGTGCATAAACTCCGATATAAATAGTCGCATTGCTGTGGATTAAAATACTATTGCGTTCACAAACAATATGAAACGATTATACTCGCCATTCACGCATCGATTAGATTATTGAAGATTTTACAGATTGGATACATATAATGTGATCAATTGAAGTTACTTACACTGTATAATCATTCAATGGATCAGAGCTTTATTTTTTAATAACTGTGCCCCGCCGTTTCACCCGCGTACAATTGTCTTAATGCTGTTCAGCAAACGATACCGATCTTCGGGGTCTGGGCTTTATCGGCGAGAATGCACAGGATGATCATCAATTAAAAACCGATCTCTCTCCGCCTTGCGCTGGTAAAAACATTCCCAGATTTCCGTTTTATTTTTAAGGTACTTCAAAAGGAAAAACTGAATCCTTATGAGATGACTCAATTGTCTGTTCGTCCATCTGTCAGATCCTTTTATTCAGAAATCGTTTAAAGTAGGAACTTGAAATTCAGCATAGTAATAAAACATGTTAACCGGCACATAAATCAGCTAAAAATCAATAATATTTACACAGAAATTTTGGGGGAAAAATAAAGTACCTTTTCGCATTTTATTTTGATTCCATATGTAGTGTGGGATATCGCTTGAAAGGATTAAGAATAAAGGTTCATAAAAGGCTTTTTTCATAATTTTAAATAATATATCATCAGAGATATACTGAAAAAAAAACAAAAAATATGTTCCCCGTCCTTATTTTTAGAACTACTCCACCTATAATTATGAAATAATAGAGTTTTAAAAGCCCCCACAAAGGTTGTGGGAAAATTATAGCTATATAATTTTTTTTTTAAATATGCACCATGATTTTTAACTAAAAAACATTCCCCTTTATCATTGCTCTGCCACCATAAATTGTTGTGTAATAATATATAGTTTATGATTCTTTTAGAAATACAGGTTTTATAACACAAAGATAATATTTGAAATCAGCCGTGTAATTCTGGAGAATAACGCGTTAAGCAAACAAAAAACTTTTACATTTTATCATTGGTCTGCCCCCGAAAATCGTGGCATAATAATATACAGTTTATATTTCTTCTCAAAATACGAGTAGAAGCTTTATAACATAAAAATAATATTTGAAATCAGCTGTGTAATCCTAGAGATTAACCCGAACAAACAAAGCAAATAATTTGTGAATGATTTAAACAAAAAGCTTTTCCGTTTTGTCATTTCTCTACTCCCATAAATTGTGGCGTAATAATATATAGCTTACAGTCTTTCTCAAAATATGCGCTTTACGACATAAAAAATAATATTTGAAATCAGCCGTGTAATTCTAGAGATAAACGAGAACAAAGCAAACAAAAAAAAACATTCCCTTTATCATTGCTCTGCCACCATAAATCGTGGCATAATAATATATAGTTTATAATCTCTCTCGAAATATGCGCTTTATGACATAAAAACAATATTTGAAGTCAGCCATATAATTCTAGAGATTAGCGAGAACAAACAAAGCAAACAAAAAAATTCCGCTTTATCATTGGTCTGCCGCCCATAATTTGTGGCATAATCATATATAGTTTATAGTCTTTCTCGAAATATGGGCTTGGTAACACAAAAATAATTTTTGAAATAGGACGTGTAATTGCATATAAACAATAGCGCATATAAACAATATTTTTCCGCTTTATATAGTATAAGCGTATGTTAAACTAACTTTGAAGACAATTAAAACACTTACCAGCATCAGTGCAAATTATCCATATACAGAATTCCAAGGGACACCCGCACCCGGCTTTAAGCGACCCTAATTAAATTACAACCAATTGTATTGTGGACCCGCTGACCCCCTTTGTAGCGGTGACCCGCTTTTAGTGATACCCAGCGCAGAGATAGTAATGTGTAGCGTGTAGTACGTGAGTTACCTTAAAAGGTACTATTCATTACCTAAATACCACACAAATTTGTGTCAGTAGGCTCTGAGTACTTTATTTGCTGAAAGGAAAGTTTCATGTGACTGATACGACTATTGATAACTGATGACAATTAATGATTTCAAATCGATACAACTATGAGTGAATGAAATTCAAGTTGTAAATTTTAAGAAGACACAAGTTAAATTAATTGAAGCGTGTTAAAATACAAGATAAACTACAGCGAGATACTCGAAGAGCGTTATTCGGATTGTACGGACATCAAAATAAATAATAATAAAAATTGAAGATTAAAAATGAAACTTTTAAAAGTTACGTAAAACTTATAATAACTTTGTTTGAAAAGTTGACGAAATTTGTTTAAAGAATTGACGAAACAAGAATCGCCAATACGGAATGGGGTCACGAGAGGCTAAATGTCAGACGCCTGCTTAAAAAAGCATTAGTCTTCTTACATTAGTATTCTTTGTGAAATTAGAGTCAATATAATAATTCTTAATACCAATAAAGAATAAACGGTTTGAAAGCGAGGTTATTGGTATATAACAGTAGGTGAGTGCTATATAGTCTAGTTAAGGTCTTAACGAGACATATTCATACGTCTTTGTAAAAAAAAATTTTGTCAGTTAAGACGCGCAACTGGAGTTTACTACTTAAGTACGATTGTCTTGGAATATATAAAATAGGTAATACTGTCTATAAATATCAATATCAATGTTATTAAATACAAATGGAAAATTCTTGTATATAAACGCCCTGACAATATAATTATTTTCAAGTAAAATACAAATGAATAAGACTAAATTTATACATCAAAATTAAAGACATTTAGTAACGTCAGACTAAGAAGTTAAAATTAAAAGAGTAGAAGACACCAAATATACACACATAACGACATTTAATGATTACATCTTGATATTTTTTCTGTTTTTGGCTTCTTTAATTCAAAAATTTTATTTAAACTTCAAAACCACTTTTAGTAACTTATGTTAAGTCTGTTTAAAAAAAATATATACATACGGAGCTTTTTAAAATGATAAGACTTATAGCTGGGTGGATTTAAAGAAAAACATTTTTTTTTAATATTTTTATCTTAAAAAGATCGAATTTTCCTCCTTAACTCTGTAAAAGATGACAGCCGAGTCATAATGATAGGATAATGTTCGAATGTGAACCTGAAAATTTTAATGCACCCTAAAGAAAACAATGTGAGTTCTCGTAGATTATCTACATCGAAGGATACATCAAACTGCATTCCGTAAAACGTACACTGGCACAACTTCGTTTAGGAGTCGCGTAATCGAATTGTTGCTTCACACAATTATACATGCAACAGTAATATTCGGGTGTCAGCAACCGAATCACATGAGCGCCAAGGTCGCTCGCCGCTCGCGCCGCGACCGCGTCCACCGCTTGAAGTAGGGCTGCCGAAAAGCAGTTTGGAACATCCCGGAAGATTAGTTAAAGTTTATGAAAAACCGAACGAACTTCGCACTTCGCCGCGAATGTCGGAGCGATAATGGCATAAACTTTCATCCTTACTCTTTAAAACGAGACTAAGCCGGCGGCGCTTAATCTATTTCATACTCAAATCATTGTAATTTGAAATGACTTCTACAGAAACTGTTACTCTTTTGAGCGCAATTGCCTCCCCACACTCCGTATCGATTTTAAAAACGCTTCAAGTCAACAAGCTTAAAACAACCCGAGTTGGACCTCGGACCATATTTTTCGATAAATATCTATGTTTACTAGTGTTATCGGATACGTGATTATATTCAAAACAAAATAACACTTAACCAAACTAAAAATTTGTAACATTAATGATGACATAGACAATTAGGAACATGATAATATGTTTAATAACAATTACCTATAGCAAGAAAAAGCACATACTAAAAACGAAGGCTTCTAATATCAAGATAGGGAAGCATTAAAGTTTCCACTCATTGTTTTCAAACTTTTCACGAAACGAATTTATTCCTCGACGCTCTCACTTTTTGTTGAAATATAATCGTTACTCACTTAATGTTTTTAACTAGTTATTAATAAAAATTAATTTCTATAAACTTAACGCCAAATATATTCAATAAGCTTTAATTTTGTATATCCTCGTAGGCGTGTCTTTATTATCGTCTAACCCCGAATTTTGACGGCAGAAGTAATTATAATTCGGGTAAGTTTAGAATAATCTAATATCTTTTAATATAACTTAACAGAAAGAGCCATATGCCATTTTTTAAATTACTAATAATATATAATACAAAGTGACAAACGCCTAAATATTTTAGTTTGTACATATGTATGTAAGTATGACGATAAGCTACAGGTTCAAATTCTTGACCGATTTTAATGAGTATTTTTTTCTACCGATCTAAAAAATAAATTCCTATTGACTTGCAAAATGATTTGTTAAGTAGTTTAATTTTTATGAACAATTTTCTACAAAACTCGCTTTTCTCGTACTTGAAAATGATTTGTCAAATAATTTAGTTTTTATGAACAATTTTCTACAAAACTATCTTTTCTCGTACTTGAAAATGATTTGTCAAATAATTTAGTTTTCATAAACAATTTTCTACAAAACTTCCTTTTCTCGTATTTGAAAATGATTTGTCAAATAATTTAGTTTTTATGAACAATTTTCTACAAAACTATCTTTTCTCGTACTCGGCCCCAAACGATCCACACTAAAGATTATCCGGTTCGTCTTACATATTCCTTCTGCTCTTTGCTTTTAATAACTTATTCTTACAATTATTTTTCCTTTGCTAATTGCCCACCTGAAGATGTTGTAATACAAGGAAACCTAGGTCGTGGCACAGAACTTAAAGAAAGTAGTAATAATACTACATCACGTAGTTTCATTTGATAGCGGATAATGAATTTCTACAAAATTAACGCCAAATATATTAATTATTTAAAAAACGATAATAAAACGCATCGTGTGTTCTTTGATTTTCACCAATGACTTAATTTATTAAACAATAATGAAAGTAAAAGTAGTATATAATGACCCAAATTTCTTTGCGAAGACTATAGTAATTACTAAATAAAATACGCCACAAAACCACTGGCTTCCCACCCCTACAGCGATCACAGTTTTTGCGTGCACATTGTCTCGCAAAGAGCAAAAACAAACACTAATGCTACGACATGATCGCTAGCGTTGCGGATCTCATTTCGTCGCCATAGCCCGTAAATATTTCGTCTTCCTCGTTATAACTCGTTTAAGCTGGCTATTGCGTCCGTCGTGAAGCGTCGTGTGTATAAAGATACCAGGGTCGAACGAAGCCAAGCGATTCGGTAATGTCACGATCGTAAAAAATTGCGCTCTTTATGACGCACGGCTCGCCGACGTTTCTTGTATGGTCGATAACATTAGGGCCAAAGACAGTTATGTATATAAACAATTGAAAACACAAAACATCAATATAATTCTCAACATTTCCCTATCAAGAAAATTTGTTTGTATTGAGTAATTATTATATGGCAAAAAATATTATTTATTTATTTCGAGACTTCAACGTATTTACACACTTGGTTACGTGAGTCAAAGAGTCACCCTGCAATTGACTCTGAGTGAGATATTATAAAATTAACTTTCCATTACAAAATAATAGTTAATGATACAACTATGTAATAAAGATTAAGCTAATATTATATATAATTATAAATGTTTATTTGTTAGTCTTTTATACTTTCGTTCATCAGATTGCGAAGAAAATTTGATAAGTAGTTGTGCGCATGCTGGGCAAGGTTTCTGAAAAACGAAAAGCAAACGCAATCGCCGGGCGAATCGGTTGTGATTGTTCGCGCATCGTTCATCCGACTGAGTTGAAACTTTGTACTAAACTTCTTAGTAATACAAATAAGTAATGTCAGTTAGCGACATTCTGAAAAAAAAAGTTCGCGCGAACGAAGTCGCCGAATGGATCATTATGGTGGTTCGCGCATATTTTACCCGATTGAGTTGAAACTTTGTACTAAACTTCTTGGTAATACAAGTAAGTAATGTCAGTGACATTCTGAAAAAAAAGTTCGCGTGAACGGCGTCGCCGAATGAGTCGATCACGGTCGTTCGCGCATAGTTTACCCGATTGAGTTGAAACTTTGTACTAAACTTCTTAGTGATACAAATAAGTAATGTCAGTTAGTGACTCTCTGAAAAAATTCTGATTATATAATATAATAAATATTCTGATTATATAATAAAAAAAAAATAACATTCGTGTACTATATTAAACTATATATAAATAAAATATTATTCAAAAAGCGTTGGTGTAAAATATTGCGCTTGGTGTGCCTGAAAAAGTATCTCCCTTGATATTTTAAAATATTGAGCTTGGTGCGCCTAAAAAAGTAGTTTCCTTGAAATTTTAAAATAGTTCGCATGGTATGCTTAAAATGTA
Organism: Druceiella hillmani; assembly: GCA_039881145.1. Lineage (NCBI taxonomy): Eukaryota > Metazoa > Arthropoda > Insecta > Lepidoptera > Hepialidae > Druceiella > Druceiella hillmani. The sequence continues at coordinate 10,208,644 of JAYKKI010000052.1, read as the reverse complement.
GTTCACTTGATATTTTAAAATATTGCTCCCGGTGCGCCTAAAAAGTAGTCCCTTGACATTTTAAAATATTGCGCTTGGTGCGCCTAAAAAGGTAGTTCACTTGAAATTTTAAAATAGCTCGCATGGTATGCCTAAAAAGTAGTTCACTTGATATTTTAAATTATTGCGTTTGATGCGTCCAAAAAAGTGGTTCCCTTGACATTTCAAAATAGTGCGCTTGGTGCACCTAAAAAAGTAGTTCACTTGAAATTTTAAAATAGCTCGCATGGTATGCCTAAAAAATAGTTCACTTGATATTTTAAAATATTGCGTTTGATGCGCCCAAAAAAGTGGTTCCCTTGACATTTCAAAATAGTGCGCTTGGTGCGCCTAAAAAAGTAGTTCACTTGAAATTTTAAAATAGCTCGCATGGTATGCCTAAAAAGTAGTTCACTTGATATTTTAAAATATGGCGCTTGGTGCGCCCAAAAAAGTAGTCGATGCCGAAGGGAACCGCATTGACCCAATTCAGCGTCACCAACCTGAACCTGATGGCTCAGCATCACCGACGGGGGCGTAATGGTTCAGTTTCGTTCACTGCACAGAAAAAGTGCGCTGGTGCGCAAAGTGCGCATGTGCGCCTAACGAAGTTTTTACTTCAAAAGTTTGCGAGAACAAAGTCGCTGGACGGAACGATTAATGTATTTGCTCTATATATGTGTACCCACGTTAAACAGATTACAAACAAATTTAAATAATCATTGCAACGCATGCCGGGCATTTGATAATAGTAACTAAAATCACGTATAATTAATGTATTAACATGGATGGCATTAAGGTATAGAACGGGAGAAAGAGGGTAATATACCTAAATTTTGAAGGTGTTTTAGTTTATTCATTTAAATTTATTAACTATGAAAAGAGAGTAATATACCTAAATTTAGAAGGTGTTTTAGTTTATTTCTTGATATAAATTTATTAACTATGAAAAGAGGGTAATATACCTCAATTTTGAAGGTGTTCTAGTTTATTTATTGATATACATTTATTAACTATTAAATATGGTAATATATTTAAATTTTGAAGGGGTTTTAGTTTATTTATTGATTTAAATTTATTAACTATGAAAAGAGGGAATATACCTAAATTTTGAAGGTGTTTTCGT